>JAOCPS010246569.1:0-13536 GCA_025505425.1 Graphium colonna | reverse complement strand
ACAAAAGCTGAAAAAATATGCTCGTAAAGCATAGACAGCTAGTCAGCCGATAAAAACCAGATTTTGTACTTAAACATTTATTTATAATAAAAGACATTTTAACCAGCTTCAAAAAATTATTTTTGTAAAAATCCAGAACCTGGATTTTTAAAAAAATAATTTTATGTCTAGAAGAATATAATTTCCTTATACTGTCTTATAATTTTCACAAAAAAACGGTCCACGAGTTTGTTTTTAAAATCGAAATAAGGGAGAATAGGTCTCAGAGTACAATTTTAAAGTGTTTAAAGTTTTGAAGTTGGCTTTGAAGTTATACTTCTTTTGGCCTGTTTGGGGAAAAAGATGGGTATTTTTACGATGGGCGCGCACACATAATGTTGAAGTTAGCTAGTCAACATGTCATATCATTTGTCATGTGTGTGTAACATAGTGTATATGATATTTAAATAAGTTTTAACTAGATAATGTGTTATAATAAAGTATTATTAATATATTTCAAAGTATTAAATACCCTCTTTTCTATTTTTTCTGTATTTATGCTTCAAACGCGGAAGATAAAATTTTTAGAAAGATTTTTATTAAGTGAGGCCAAAGAAGCATAACTTCTTACGTGCGTACATAAGTACACGCACACTTTTTTAATTTGTAATTCTCTGTGATTTTAAACTCGTAATAACTTACAATTCTTTTTAACCTCGAATAAATTCGCTACAAGAAGATTCCAAAAAACATCAAGGAAGTACAGTTATTAAGCTTATTGAAGGACCTACAAAAAGTGGATTCTTTGAAAATTCAGGTGAGCGACTCAAAATGTCATTTACAAGAATGCATTTCCGTGATTCGGAGGACACGTGACTTTAGGTGTACTAGGAGCTCATGTTAAAATATCTCGAAGCTATTTATGATTACCTGGTACTTTGACATCATAACATCTTTTAACAGGTGGTAGAGCATAACATCTTTTCACAGCTTTTGCTGCACTTTTACAACCGCGCTGACCCGGAAGTACCACCGCCCTTTATGAAGTCGGCATAAAAAAAATTATGCATGACTTTTGGGGATGCCGGATGGCCATGTCTACTCTTTTCTTTTCCCACTCCTTTCACCTCCAAATCCTTAGTCGTGATCCCATCCTATCCAATAAACCTATTCTATCCAATTTCCCAGGTTGACAACGCACTCGCGACTATAATAATACATAATAATAAAATGATTATTAGACGAACTCTTTCACTGTTAAGTTAAAGACATTATTTTTTTTCCTCGAGATAAGCTGGTGAAATTGGATCGTTTAAAACTATATGTTAATTATGATTTATAGTTTTTCGAAATATGTCCGCTTGCAATGCCTTTTTGCATTCTTTCGGACCATTAATTAAAGTAGCAAATTCAATATAATATACGTTAATTTTCACGCGTGAACTCTATTTTGTATATCGACTTTTCCATTTTAAAAGTAAAGTAACAGCTTACTTTTAAATGTCCCACTGCTGGGCAAAGGCCTCCTCTAGACGAAGGGGCGGCATAAGCCCACCACGCGGCCTAAGTGCGGATTGGCGGATTTCACATATCTCAGAAATATTATTGTTTAGATATGCAGGTTTCCTCACGATATTTGCCTTCACCGCCTAGCACTAGAAAATTGACAATTTCATTGGTGCCAGCGACGAGAATCAAACTCAGGTTCGCCTCGAGTAAACAGAATTGAAAGCGAGCGCCCGGACACTGAGCTACCACTGCTCAATTTTAAAATGTCATAGTAAAATAATTTTTTTTGTAAGTGTAATTGTAAGTGGCCAGAACACAAGTAACTCAGCCATACAAAGCCATAAATATAAGCTTTATTACTGCAAATTATTGTAAAATTATAATATTTATCATTAAAACCGTTACTCTATATTATTGTTACTTAATCACAAATGACGTAATCTGGCCATAGACAAATAGTTGAAAGTTTAAGATGAATAGCAATAGATATAACCATAGACGTCACAAGTTGTGACCAAGCCCCAAATATTTACTTAAATATGCAAATGGTTGAATAACAGACAGAAATAGTGTTTGGAACATTATGAAATACACTTCAAAATGTATACTGATAGTTGAGATGTTTCTTTTTTATGTATTTCGAGCGTATCTCCGCCATTTATGAACAGATTTTAATTTTTATATTTTTTTAACAGGGTATACTTCTGAAATGGTCTCATAATATTTTCATATAAATCGGATCAGTAGTTAGTATCTAAAAACGGATAAGGTATGTTTTGAAAGAAGATATTTAAGGCGAAGTCAATTTTTGTAACTTTTTAAATGTTTGAAAACGTTTAAAGCTTGTTATAGAAAATTACAAAAACCGACTTCAAACGCCCTAAAAATGTACTTCCGTTAACACGTTTTTCGTTATTTTGATTTTAAAAACAAAGTACTAATCCGATTACTCTGAAAAAATTATGGGACCATTTCAGAAGTATATATAACGTTTCAAATAAAAAAAGGTTTTTTAAAATCGATTTGCAAATGGCGGAGATAGGCGCGAACATACATAAAAAATAGAAACATACAAAAATGGTGGGTATTCAATTTTTATACACTATTTTTTTGAAGATTGTTAAAAATGGAAGCAACTGAGGAATTTTTCTTTTAAATTGGAATGAAAACATAATTTTTTTAATTGAAATAAAAATCATGTTGATAATCGGTGGACCAATCGCGTAATGAAAAAACATAACGTTCTCTCATACATAACAGATAATTAAGTAACTTAGAACCAGTTTTCCCGCCGTTTTTTTTTTGTAGTTATTTGATGTTTTTTTTTAGTTATATTTCACGTTTTATTCTTAATCAATTAATATTTTTCTTATTATATATCACCGCACTATTTGATTAGGGTTTCATGTAATTAACATTATTTACGTAATAAATATAATAGAAAATGAACTTTTAACTCAACTCCGGATCAAACTTTTTTTTAATCTCGTCAAAGTCGATGAAGATATCGCTCTTATAACAAATTATTTAAAAAATAATTAAATAAAGTTAGGATAAAGAGCTATTTTTTTTGCGTTGATGTCTTTTCAAGATTCGTTTCATTTATTATTAGCTGTTAAATTATACTACCCAAAAATATAATAATTACAGAAAATCTTTTCGACAGGTCCTTAAACATAGAGAAAAGACCGGAAAAAATTGTTATATAAAATATATATATATTTCATTTTCAAGGACGGTGTGGGGATCATATATAAAGAATAAAAATATTATCAAAGAAATATTAATTCGCCACTTAGTAAACATAATCAAAAGTTAAATGAATAATGACGCAACACATGTTCATCTAACAGGGCTCGGGTGGGGTGAGGCGTCACTCGGGGGTCGACGACCTATGCCAGGCGTATAGCTAATCAAGGGGCACGCCGCAAGTTTTATTTATTTATTGGAAAATTTAACTATGTCTCTAATTTTATTCTTTATAATATTATTCCTTCAATATCGTTAGTGACCCACCTGAGTTCAAAACTAAAGCAAACGTGAAGGCAAAACTGCTTAAAAAATTATATAAATTTTTAACTTTCCTAATAACCTCCGAGGCACCATTTTTAAATTGTGCCCTCACTATGCTTAGAAACACTCCAACCATAAATTATCCTTCAAAACTTTATGTCCTGTAGGTTAAGTTAATTTTGGAAAACAAAGAAATAATGGTATACTTAACAAAATTAGGAAGGCTTTGGATTGTTACTTTTGTATATTGTATCTATTTTTTGCATGTTAATCACTCGTATTGGCCATATAGCGTGATGTTGTGTAGCCTAAATCTTTCCCCGATAAATGGGCTAGCCAACGATAAAATAACTTTTCAATCCGGACCAGTAGCTCCGGAGATTAGCGCGTTCAAACAATCTCTGCAGCTATATAATATTAGAATAAATAAACTGCAACTAATTTCGAAAACAGAACTAGTTATAAATTAACCTTGTTTATGTAATTTCATCACAGCGCGTTCGCTCAATGACATTTCAAACAATAGGCAATATGTTACTATCCCACATAGCATCGCTCCAAAATAATTATATGGCGGCAATGCAAAACAAAAGTAACGAAGAGTACTTTTAAATCAAATGATTAGTGAAAGCGAAAGTGATGAAAAAGGCTGGAAATTCAAGCTTCAATTGCATTATGGAAAGGATGACAAACGAGCGGTTCACCCGATGTTGAGCAATCCCTTTGCCCATGGACACACAACAGCCGAAGAGTTGTATGTGCATTGCTAACCTGGGAATTTGGAGTGAGCCGTGGTAGCTCAGTGTCTCGCCTTCAATTCTGTTTACTCGAGGCGAACCCGAGTTCGATCCGGTGCCGGCACCAATGAAATTATTAATTTTCTAATTGCAATTGCTTTTTACCTTCTGCGGTGAAGGAAAACATAGTAAGGAGATCTGCATATCTAAGAAATAATATTTCTGAGATATGTGAAGTCTGCTAATCCGCAATTGGGCCGCGTGGTGGACTATGCCCACCTACCCTCTGTCTAGAGGAGGCCTTTGCCCAGCAGTGGGACAATTAAAAATAGGCTGTTACTTTACTTTTTTACTTTAAGTTTTTTGGTTATTATGAATCGGAAACATATTAAGAATTGAGATGGGAAAGACATGGAAGAAGTAGGTAAAAACCTAAAGCTTACTTTATTTTATAATAATAATAATAAATTTATTTATTCAAGTATCTATGACTCATTTTTGTTAGTAACATTGTTACTTATAAACTGTGTTAGTATTATCGTCATTTATTTATTATTTATGCTGAGTGTATTTCTCGAGCGCGACCCTAGAAAAGCAAGAGATGCGCGAAGATGCGCTTTACCACATAAAAAATTATAGGAAAATTTCCACCCATTGGATTTTAGTCGACTGCAAAAAAGGAAAAGGTTCTAGAAAAGTTTTTAAAGGTTTTAGTTACAAGGCTGTCCCATGTACTTTTTTAAGACAATCGGAACTGTTTTCAAAATAAAAATAAACGAAAAATAAAAGCCTTTTAAGACTGAGTACTTGATACTCATAGAAATATTAAAATCGGATCCCATCCAAGGGTTGACGGTTTAAAATTTTTATTTTCTATTTTAAATGTGGCTGTGCCGGATAATAACTTAATAGCAGTCAATTTTGTGTTATAAACATTCCTTTTTCTCAACGCAAAGTAAAACCACAAGTCCTAAAGTCTTTTAAATTAAAATTACACTATGGCTCTTTAATATTTTTTTCATTTAACTTTCGTACAAGCTCTTTCGGACCCACTTCGAACTAGTAAAAATCTGGGATACCCAGTTATTTCTAATCTAACCACAATAATCAAATAACCCTACTCCCCGCGACATGGTGCCAAGAACGCTGGCTGCATTTCCTCGCTGAATGGTTAGGTATACTTAACCTTTGGGCGAGAAAAGAACTACCCCTCTTGCCGCTTCCAACATTAATTTTATAAAATAGCTCTTTGAAAAACTGATTGGTCCGTTGATGCCACGGATCTAACGTCTCCATAGCAAATGGCACAAATATATTAAATAAAAATACTAACAATAATTTATGTTATTCCTTCGCTAGTTGTTGCAACACGTAGATTCTTGTTAAATAAATAAGTAAATAAATAAATATTGCAATAGTCATTATGAAGGTAGGTCTAAATCACTGTAATTGTAGGATTCTTGAGGAATTATTGTTTTTAATATTAAACACATCAGACATATACCTATCATTTTATTTTCGTATGTAATGTGGCTGGCCAATTAAATAATGAAAAAAAATTATGTCTTATAATGGATTTAAAACGATTAAAAAGAAGGAAGATTAAAAACTTAAAAAGACAAACAGAGTAAATAATGATTACTTGCAAATGTTGTAACAATAATATATTATTATATTTAAATATCTGTAAATACCTAGAAACAAGCTATTATTAAATATAAATTAACATAAGAAACGTTCACAAATTAAGACAACTTAATAGCATAATTTATAATAGTGTTAATTAACATAAAAAAACTGCCTATTACTTTAGTAAAATAAAATTAATAACATTTGTATTTTTTATACCATTTAGACAGCAAAATAATAAAATTTTAATAAATACTACATAATACATAAATCAATAAAATATATATGCATATTTTTTACAAATGTCGATAATTAAATGTATAACAGTTTTAATAATAAAAGTAATATTTTGTGTATTTTTTTTTAATAATTGCACTAAAATAGTATTTATACTTACAGTTTCCATCTTGCCCGGACCCTGGTCCTTGTAAAACGACGATATTTATGCACAGAAAAAATAAAATCAACTGGCACAGAAAATTCATTTTTTCATCAACTATTTTATTATCTATAACGAAATAAAAACACTTTATTTATTGTCACGGTATTAACGCAACAAAACCTTATTTTATTTATTATTGTTTAATATTTTTTTATTGACTTGTCAGGTCATTCGTTTTTGAACGCATCGCTGTTACAAAAACGCGCGAAAACGTCTGACAGGTGAAACGGGCGGAGTAACACTGCTACTTCAAGGCAAATAAGTTAATTATATATAGGTAACGTATATGCGGTGACGCAAAATGTTTTGGTTCTGTGCTTTCCGACTTAATACATATTCGATTGGAGGTTGTCTCGAATGAAAAGAAAACCGTGCCTTATACTATAGTTTCAAACCTTTAAATTTGTTTGATGACGTATTCTTTTGGTATCGTAACCACACATTTGTTTTAAAAACGTAATAATAATGAAGTACAATCTCCAAAATCGTACCAAAGAGTCTCATACGTCAAGATCAAAATTATATAGTAATAATTTCCATATTTTTTACGACATGGCGCTCCATAGATTTGATTTTTCACCAGGAAATTTTTAAAGTATAAAAATATGAAATTCTCTTTACATACTTGAATGCAATAGAAAATATTTTCTATAAATGGATTTTTCGATTTTAAACATCTCCGAATTCCAGGTTTTGTTTACGAAAAGAACTTCTGTAGGAGTTAACAAGTCTAGTCTCTAATAACAAAGTTTGAACTTGATGTAGCTTGGTATCCCATATAAAATGGACATTTTCCTATTTTATAAGAATTTTAACCGACTTCATAAAAGGAGGTAGGTTCTCGATTCGAATTTTTTTATGCACGTTCGCGCATATCTACGCCATTTACGAACCGATTTTGAAAATTCTTTTTTTATCTTATAGGATTCTTTTTTATAGGGCATTCTTCCGGAACGGTCCCATAATTTTTTTAGGAAAATCTGTTCAGTAGTTTTTATTTTTAATTAAAATAACAAAATTGATTTTATGTATTTTTGCGCGTATCTCCGTCATTTATAAACCAATTTTTTTATATGTCAGAGCATTATTTGTTGATAGCCTCATAAAATTTCAAAACAATCGGTTCATTAGTTACTTTAAAAAAAAAATAACAAAATTTAGGAATACTCGCATATGAACCGATTTGAAAAAATATTTTTTATCTGATAGGGTGATACACTTCCACAATGGTCCTACAAAATTTTTATAAAAATCGAATTAGTAGTTTGTTTTATAATCAAAACAACGGAGAAGATATGTTTCGAAAGTGCACTTTAAAGGCGTTTGAAGTCGATTTTTGTAATTTTCTATGAAAAGAAACTTTTTTGAGAACGGTACTATATTCTTACATCAAATCTTGATACAAGGTTATAAAAAGTAATATTATTTCACCAAGATAAAGGCAGCTTTTTTGTCTTGATCGCACACAACATTCTATGGAGGTTACAATATTAAATAATTAATATTTTACTCTAAAAAAAATAACCTTAGCTCTTAATAGCTTTCAAATCCTTTACATTTGTTCTGCAAACAATGTTTTTCAGTTGTTTGTCTATTTCAAAACCATCCAACTTTTTAGTCGCGTAAATAGTTTTTATATGCTAAATAAATTATTTTTCTTATAAAACTTATTCAAATATAGTTTTTAGACGTTAAAATCTACCATAGGTCGAAAGCAGTTCGATCCGAAAAAATCAAGGCAAAATTTTGACGTTATATTTTTCTACTTTTTAAACGACATCAAAAAAGGTGGAAGTCATTAATTCCACACTATGTTGTTTTTCTTGTATGTATGTTTGCTGATTTCTCTGCAAAGAAAATTCCTCTTCATGAAAATCGCTCAATATCCCTTTTAAATCAAGATAACTGTTTTTTTTTTGTTGAACATTCACTTCTGAGGAGTTTTGCCTTGGCTAATACTTTGCCGCTACACGTTTGATTACGCAAATTCTTTGTTTATTTAAAAAAAAAATCGCTGACCTCACCCTAAGCTCTGATCTTATGTTATAAGGGAGATTTACATACATACAGGATCTTTCGGAGGTAGAACCAGCAGTAGCTTTTGCTGCTGCCGAGGGCACGGTTCGAACCGGGTATCTACCACGACCTCACAGGATACAGGCGTGAAGTAGGAGCTCCTTCCTTGAGGGTTGCCCATCCCCCCTCTCCATCCCCCCAAAGAACAGCAGTAATTAAAAATCGTTTACCCCAGGGGGATACCAGAAATCCTGGAGTATCCCCCACTAGGCATCCACGGTCAGTGAGCGTATTCGTATATTCCCCAGGTATTCTAGGGGTGGGCCACCTTACCGCTCTCCACTAGAGATGAAACGGATATCCAGTAACTATCTGGTATCCCGCCTATCCGGCGGCCTTAATACTATCCAGCCGAATACAAGATAACTACTAATCGGCCGGATAGGCTTCCGGCCGAATTTAAAAAAAATTAGATTAAAAGAAATAGTTTTAGTATCACTTAGGAATATAATTAGTTTTAGTTTAAAATTTTTAATCACACCGTAGTAAGCTAATGTAATGTATAAGAAAATGAATTAATTAGTACTCATACTGCACTACGGGCAAATTTTGGTGAATAAATACTAATTTCTCTGCATTGAGAGGTAGCAAGCGGTTTCGCTTCTCTTCATAAATAAGGCCAGCTTCAGAAAAAAGTCTTTCGCTGTATACACTGCTGCAAGGTGCTGAAAGATAGATTTTGGCAAACTTTGTTAAATTTGGGCACTGTTTGGTATTAGCTGCCCACCAAAATTCACTTTTGCGATCAATTCGCACTGGCTTGAGATAAAAATCCAGCTCACAGGTTAGCGCGTTTCTTTCTTCACGTTGGACCTGGTCATTATTGTTTTCATTTGCTACCTCATCAAAGCAATCCCAAAACGTCATCATCATGAGCTTTGCGAGATACAGCTGACTCTGTCTCCTCTCGTCTACTCTTTTTAACCGGTGTTGAATATGAACTGCTACTTGAGGACTCTTCACAAGACATTTTTAAATATTCCAATAAGATCTCCTGGTGTGCTCTTGGAGCATCAATCACCCCCAATTAGTTTGTTTGGAATCTCGGGTTTAGGTAAGTTGCAATCAAGTAGTTTGAGTCTTGACTTATAGAGTTAAAACGAGTTTCTAATTCAGCTTTTAACGAGGCTCGCATATGTGATAAATCAGGAGTTCTTTGCTCAGTTTCAGATTTATCTAAATATTTTTTTAAAGCAGTAACATGTGGTATAACTTCCGACACGCACGACAGTTCAGAACTTGTTATTTTAATAATTTTTAACTAAGTTAATTTCAAATAACAAAAGCACAAATAAAATAATAACCTAAAACGATCGCGCACGTGTCTGCACTGCAATCAACACAATAATGCAAAGAGTGACACAATTCCTAATTTCGCTCATAAACGAAAAGACCCGAATCAAACCGAGTCCACCCGATCGTTCGCGCACCGCCTACACAAGTATGTGTGTGAGAGTATGTGATGCACCAAACCGCTTTATTCCGCCGGATATCCAGTATCCGGTATCCGGCCAAACTGCTATCCGTTTCGCCTCTACTCTCCACTGCCCGAGGCAAACGATGCAACAATACTTCGGCACCCCCTTCCACCCTAGCTGTGGAGTTCTGCAACAACAGGGGATTTCATTCCAACCTAAATGCCGTCCACTACCACCTTGAGAAGGCAAGGCCGACCTAGCTCTTTTTGACCGAGACTCAAATATCCTCTCCGGCAGACACCTCCTATCCCGGTTACCCAGGGTACAAATTGGAACATACATTTGTGCCCCGTGCAGGAGCGTGTGTGTAAGTCAGAGAGGATATCTGTTCTCGACGTCTCGGCAGTTTTGAAGGTAGAGACCTATCCACTATATGGCTACGAGTTGATTGCGACGACCATACTCGCGTCTATGCGTGCCTGTACAGGTCTCATAGTGGTGACACCGAAACTGACCGACTCATTGACTCATTCCGTGCTGCAGCAGATCCCCTCCGCAGAAATCGTGATTCTTGGCGATTTAACCCTCATCACGCCGAATGGCTTGGATCACGCACTACCGACCACGCGGGGAGATCTGTACACGACTTCGCCGTGGCGTATGATCTAACTCAGATGGTCACATCGCCCACGCGAATCCCAGACGTGTTGGATTATATGCCTTCCCTGTTTTGGACCTTCAGCTGACCACTTACCCGGATAATTACAAGATCTCCGTCGGCGTTCCGTTGGGCTCTTCCGACCACTGTCTAATCCGGAGTGAGGTGCCTATCAAGTGCCTGTCTTTCCACTCGGACATCGCCGTGTATGGCACTATAGGTCAGCGGATTGGGATGGGATGCGGTGTTTCTTTGCATTCTACCCCTGGAGACCTCGCTTGAAGCAGCTGGGTGTGGAATAAATTGTGTCCCTAGGTACTGTGCTATGATATCAAACCTTTCTTGGGCTGTAGCACGCCGTTGAGTATCGCTGCCCACAAGTGGGCTAGTAGGCTGGGTGGAACGAGTGAGTTGGCGATTGAGTTTATAGAGAGCGGTTGGGAATTCAGCAACACTATCTCGGTGCCGATCCTACCTTATCTTATATATACCTTCCCTCTATACTCACGTATCTCGTCAATTCCTGGGTAAGCCTATTGAGTCTTGCCTTGACTCGTGGGCAACGTGTGCAGGTCCAGAACTTTCATAGGCGCCTCTTTTCCTTAAGATCATTAAAAGTCTAAGGGGACGTACGTCTCTACGGCGCTACTTCCCCAACACCGTTGTGGTGGCTCTTAGCTCCTCCTGTATCTTACAGTTGATGCTGCGAGCCGCCGCTATTCCGCCGTCTTCCGGTATTGAGATAGGAGCGCCGCATGAAAAAGTAGGCAGTGCCCTCCCGTAGGCCTCCCAATTAGTTCGAGATCGGAGACCAATCGGAGCTACTGAATCCGCATCGAGGCTCATGGTTATTAGCAAGTGCTGTGTGTTTGCATCTTATAATACGTCAAGGAGTTTGTGGGGATGTGCGTTGGCTCATTTGGGCTTAGCACCTCAAACCCTTCTTCCTCAACCGCGCCAAGCAGCACACTGCCGACGAGGTTGATAACTTTTGAACTCCATACTGGATGTTTGGCATTAAAGTCCCCAGCAATGATGGTGGGGACGCCCCTCGGTAGGAAATGCTGGAGTCAGGAGACACTTCTTCTCTTCTATACACGGGTTTCGGAGCTTGCATCGGTTCCACCTGACTGATAGTTGGTCGATGTTGTTGGAGAGTCTGTCCAACGACTCTCCATTCGTCGTCTGGCCGCACCCTATTCTTGCTAGGTGTCGCTCTTGGAGGGGTAGTGGCGGCGGCAACATTGGGCCTATTCTCTTCGCCACTTTTTGTAGTGCTGGACATCGCCGGTTGTTTGCAGGATGCGCTCTAGCGCATTTAGCGCACTTCGGCTTACCGCCGTTTACCGGGCAGTCCAACGGGATGTGCTCACCCGCCTATCGGACACACCTAATAGGGCGGTAACAGTCATGCCCGCATCCCTGGAAACCCAAGATATCCTTTTGTGATTTTTCATTGGCTTTATGGTGATTATTTTAAATAGGAAACAGAGATCATAAAAAAAAATATTTTTTTTAGAAAAGTATAATAAATGAAGCCCGTATTTGGGTCATATGTGTTAAAATATCAGAGAAGGAAATATTGGCAATGCAGTTATAACATGTTGTCAAATTTAAAATACTCTTCGTTTAGTTCGCCAGTAATTTAGCTCACACTTTGTTGTTGAGCAGCTAACAAGATGAACAGTGTGGACAGAGAAGGAAAAATCAATAACCTCTGAATTATAATTTTTTTAAATCATATGCAAAATCATCCAAACACGTTTGGCTCTTCGCTCTTGTCGGTTGGTTAATATCTAAGTTAGGATTACAATTCAATTGAAATATTATTATGTTTTAAGATTTCAATATTAAAGTCTCCTGCTAATTTAATATTTTTTTTACGTTTCTCACTCATTATTTGCAACCATGCATTTAATTTCTCAAAAAATTCATCAACTTTACTGTTTGGAACTCTGTATACACAGATATTAACCATCCTGAAATCCGGTAAATAAACGCCGCAACATATTATTTCGAAAGATTTGTGCAATTTTTTTATTAACATAGATGCTTTTCCTCTTTTCTTATCTTTTCTGCTATAACACTCAGTTAAATAGTAATTTTGAATACATAGACAGGATTCATTACCTGTATTCATTAAACGTTCAGTGATACTCATGAGTTCAATTATATTATGTTTCTAGTGCAACCTCCTAATCTCCTTTAGAACTTTTGTAAACTTATTGCATATATTTATTATCCCAGCAATATTTTAGTGTAAAATATTGAAAACAAAAAAGATATTTATTGTTGGTTTTACGTCTATTTTTATACTATTATCATCATTGTTATTTTGCTACTTGCCTTGTAAATAATATGATTTTTTCTGATCTTCTATGGAAATAATATTTTTTTTAAATCATTAAATATAGTAACAATACTAATGTATTAAAAATATCAGGGTAACTTTTAAATATTTGATTGTTATACATAAAATTTAAATAACTATCTATAAGGTACACGTATTCACGAGTTAAACATATTTGAATTATGTCGATATTTAAAATTTTATTTTATTTTATTTTATTTGGTACACAAAACAGCGAACAGTAAAAAAACGATAAAAGAATTAGTTTTATGCGGATTAGTACATACTGTCAGCCAAAAATACTATCAAATTAAAATTTAACACAAAGAAGAAAACAAAATATCAAAAATCAACTCAGCCAATTGTCTATAGTAAGAAAACAATACGCTAAACAGTTTTAATAGTTCTTTTGAATACACTCAGCTTCTGGTGAAATATGTCTTATGATTAAGTTTGTTTATTTAAATTTTTGTACAAAGAACACATCCTGGAAATGGGGTTATTTTGAGCATATTTAGTAGAAGCTAGTGAAATGTAAAATAACTTTGCACTACGACTGAGATAATTGGTATTCATAACTGTTCTGAATGAATTCAGTATGAGTTACCGAATTAACAATTATATAAAGAAGTACCAAGGAACAGTATCAGCGTCGGTCTTCAAGGCTTTCAACTTTAAAGTGCTTTAATTTTTCCTCATAATCGAATTAGTTTCTGTTTAGGCCG
>JAOCPS010246350.1:0-13540 GCA_025505425.1 Graphium colonna | reverse complement strand
TAGGTTTATTGGATGGGATGGGTAGGGATTAAGGATATGGAAGGGAAAAGAGTGGGAAAATAAAGGGTAGACATGGCCTCCCGGCATCCCCAAAAGTCATGCATACTTTATTTTATGCTGACTTTATTAAGGGTAGTGGTACTTCCCCGGGTGAGCGTGGCCGTAGAAGTGCAGCAAAAGCTGTGAAAAGATGTTATACTCTACCACCTCAACGATACCTATATATTATATTAATAAATATAGGAAAAATAATATCTGGAAGCATCAGTGAAAACTAAAAAATATGCTTACCCAATCATGTGTTTCACACCATAACAGTTGACAAAGTCAGTATACCAGCACCCATATTGAAAACAGATGTCTTAAATACGTCGAACATAAGAAGGAACATCCTGCCATCCCCACGATATACTCACGGTTGCTTTTCAATATGTATATTGTAATATTTTGTTTGTCCATTAAATTATTCATGGTTATTTGAGCAATAATAACAGACATCCATTTGTTACAAGAAATAAGGACCAACTGATAACTCATAGCTTTTGGTTACCAAAGACAAGCACATCATTCATGAGGCTAGGTGAGCGCATGTATAATAAAATTCCTTTGGACAAATTTAAGAATAAAATAACAAACACACTTAAACGTACAGCGTACTATACTATTAAATAATACTTTGACGATTTACGTGTATGGTAATAATGCTGTTGATTATTAAACAGGCAAAACGCATTATTGTATACTACATTTTGTATGAAATATTATTTTAAAAGAGCAACTGCTGAGTTTCTGACCAACTCTTCCCGGCAGAATCTTCCTTCCAAACAGGCGGTAACTTCTTTTCGAGCACCTAATAACAATGTAAAAATTGACGTCTCATAAGAACGCGTATGCGTCAAAATATCTTCATATGTCAATAAAGATATTTTGAATTCTACCTCAAGTGTCAATTGTTCTTCTACTTAGCGCTCAAATATTTTATTTCGAAACTAATCAAAATAAAGTCTAAACACTTAGTGAAAGTATTGCCCATGTAAGTATACCTGTTTGTTCTTCTCAAATGATCATGATAAAATTTAATATATACAAGTTTTAAAGGGTTGGGAATAGGCATTGAAATTAAGAAACGTATCCAAAAAGGAAATAGCTTCCGAAAGAAAAAACATATGGTATTTTCAAAACCTTATATGCCAAAAACAAATTATTAATATAAATCATATTAATTTATATTTTCGGAATCGTGTACGAACATAATTCTAAAGTATTAATAAATAAAAAAAACAAAGTAAATAGAAAATAATACCGTATAATTAATTGTCAATTTTTTTATTAAAAGAAAGACAAACGGGCAGATGGTTCACCTGAGTGATCCCGTCGCCACACGCAACATCCGGAGAGTAACGAGTGCGCTGTCAACCTGGAAAATTGGATAGAATACGTTAAATGGGTAAGATGCGATTGGGATTAAGGATCTAAAGGAGATAGATGGGGAAAAAAAGGGTAGACATGGCCATCCGGCATTCCCGAGAGTCATGCATATTTTATAAAATCAACACTGACGCAAGCAAACCCGAAGCATTAGCTAGTATTATTATAAAATGATATTCCAGTCACTAGCAATATCTTTAACATCCAGTTAGGTATACCAAGACCCAATCGTTTAGACAAAGCTTCCTATTAACAACCCGTTCCCTGGCGTACATTAATTATCATTGCACAATCGATAATAATCCAACCGCTCTGCCATCGGGTACCACCTAAAAGCTAATTCCCTGTGCAAATTTGAACTTTGAGCTACTGTAATAAGACACACAAATATGCATTAATAATTTTCAGGCTGAAACCGGAGCGTTGCAAAGACGTCGAAGGATGCTACGGCCCTTCGACAAAGTTACGTTTTCGCGTAGCACTTTCGTAGAACCGTAGACTCGACCTTATTCCGTCCTGTTAAGGTCTACGTGTATTTTATTCGTGTATAATTTATGATTGTTTGTCAGAAATACGTATTATTCGTCTCATGGCGTCTCCACGGTCCACTCTTCCATCCAATTAGGAGATCGACTGCATGAATATTCATTATATGATAACTAGAGCGCAAATTCCATAATAATTACGGAGTTGTGAATTGTATCTGAACAATACACTAGGTTAAGTAATCCCCAAGGCGTAATCTAATATTGGACCGTGTTCAAACGTAGCCGTATATTAAATATCTACCTTTGGTATATATAGGCTGGTAAGTCTATATTAATCAAACGTTAAACGTCTTGCAGGAAAAGCAAGATATATGTTAGCTTCTACGACATTTAGTTCAAAGAAAATTCCTTTATATTTTCACAAATTACAAAGAAATTTGATGATGGCTTAAGACCTTATTGGACTATAAATAGCAATCAAGATTCACTTTTTCCCCCAGATTTTTCGATTTGTAAAAAAACTATAACGAAAAGTATATGAAGCACTGTAACAGTTACCAAAACGGTAGCATCTTACAACTTTCCCCGTAAGAAAGTTTCACTACCTATATAAAGTTGACATAAAATAGAATATACTTCGTCTATAAGGCTTTTCCTACTTCTTTCCCTTTTTAATCCGAAATACGTTTTCCCATTACCAAATCTATCTAAAGCTGTCAATGCACCAACAACTGTCAGGACGTTGAGTGTTGTGAATGTCCTTTACGAAAGTCAAGATCAGGTAAACAGTCTGTTTACTTGCCAATCTTAGTCCGCTTATAAAAAAGATGTCTCAAAATCTAGTCTATTCACAATACCGTTGATATAAAAAAGCATTGACAGAATAAATTACATAAATGTTTGTAGTATTTTTGTTGACTTGTTCTGTTAGTGTTTTACAATTGTGTTTGTTCGGGTAATGCGCAAAATAAACTTAAATTTGACAAAATGTGTCATGATAATAGTTTATACCGAACATCATCTGTATACAGGGTGACTGTGTGCTACTTTCAATATTAAAAGATGTTATATGTTGGGATCATATATAAAGATAAAAATATTATTAAAAAATAAATATTATTTTACCACTAAGTAATACACTCGAAAAATAATTAGTGGACACCGTTAAAGACAGGTGAGCGCTCGGGTAGTCGACAACCATTGTCGGACGAAGACCTAATCAGGCGCCGCGCTGAGTAGCCACACTTATTTTATTTATTGGAAAATTTTGGGGAAAACTATGCCTCTAATTTTATTAAAAACATGATGACAATCGAGCACCGGAGTGCTCTTAATACCGTTAGTGACTCACCAGTGAACATTTATATTTAAAAAACACCTGATATTTAAGGAAGAGGTGTTCACTCAGATTAAGGCGGGGTTCTCCTAGAAATGTGATTTTATAAATGGTTTTATTTTTACAGGAGATTTGGTTTGGGGAAATGGGTGTTGAAATTTTTTTCATTATTATGTATTGGAATAGAAACTTCTTACCTATTTTTTCTGAAAAGTTTATGAATCCAATCGGTAAGTGTATATATTTTAAAAAATAAAACATATCCGAATTAAGAAACTTTTCCATTTTAAAGCCAGTTAAAGAAATTGCCAAGAAAGGAGATGGTTCACCTGATGTTAATTGACAGCGACCCCAAAGGAGACTTACATCCAGAGAGTTGCATGTGCGTGATCAGTTTAAGGCGTAGAGTATGAAATTAACCACTTATATTTGAGTTCTTTTCTTAGCTCTTTCGGATGTCCGTTACACAATTGGATAAACTTTATTCGATAGAAAAAAATGCCAAACATACCTCTATTCGTCATCTTAAATCTAATATTATTTAAATTGTACTTAATTTAAGGAATAAAAACTTAAACCAAAATAAGCTTCCATGATGGTGTGTGCGGTAATAATATTGTCAATATTACACGATTGTGTTTTTCTCAAAATCAACAATTTTACGGGACCATTCGCTCCCGCTCCGTTCCGATTGATCGGCACACGGATTGAAATCATTAGCATTGTGCGCTTGGAGAACCTTGCCTTAAATATCCAACGCTTCACCGTTCGAACAAGCCTCAACAAGGTAAAGGCACAATGTAGCATTTCTCGCATAATGTTGTACACTGCGTAGTGTCTCGTTATGCAGTACGTTAGCTCAATAGGCAGAGTCCACCTCGATTAATGAACGCAGCTAACAAGGGTATCGATATCGCTTTGAAAGCAATATGCATGTTAAATCGTAGAACGGTCGTCTAGACGGACGAAAATGTTTTGTCTCGTTTGGTAGATTAATTTTATAGTAAAGGAAGAGGCGGTGATTGTATCTGTTTTTATATATTAAAATAAAATAAATAGTCTAATAATTGTTGTTTTAACTCTTCATCTATTGTCACAAATATATTTGAAAACGTTTCAATGTGAACTCTCATTTCTCTGAACTGAAAATAATCTACACAATTGGAAACAGTTTTGATTACTCAAAATCAAGTAAGAACATTATAAAATCTATGTTGGCATTAGCTTATATTATTTATTTATACAATATTAACCGCTGAACTACACTTGATTTATATTGAAAATCGTGAATCCTACGTAAACAACATTTTACACTGATGACTGGATGGAAAACTTTATTTAATAAGAAAAGGAAAAATTATAAGAATATTTAAAAATAAGAACATTTTTCAATCCATCTTAGTACAAAGAGAAATTTCCTTATTTTCACTTCCAATTATATGTACTGTAACCCTGTATTTGGATATATTAAATAAGTATTCTTCGAAACAAGACTGAGGTATGAAAATGGTTATTATTTAATACATCAAATACTTTCCTGCAATTAAATCAATGTCGGCATTGCTAGTGCAAAAGAGTCATTTCCCTAAACTAATAACGGCAACCTCAGACATCTATTGCTACGAAAGCCGTTGATCCGTTAAAGAGTACGGTGTTGCTTTTTTTTCTTTAATTCCTATAACTCTCTATAATCTTTTAAAATCTCTTTGAACAGTAACCCGCTTTGCTCTCTATATTTAGAAGCCTCGGAGGTAATTAAATATTCACTGTGAAAGCGAATGAATCCTGTGAAGCTACGAAGTATTGATTAAAACCTCGTTACTATATATTTTAAAGGTGGTAGAGTATCTATTCACAGCTTTTGCTGCACATTTACGGCTGCGCTCGCCCGGGGAAGTACCACTGCCCTTTAAAAAGTCGTGATAAAATTAAGTATGAATGACTTTTGGGGATGCCGGATGGCCATGTCTACCCCAAATCCTTAATCCCGACCTGTCCTATGCAATAAACTTATTCAATCCAATTTCCGAGGTTGTAATTTCGTGGCTCTCCGGATGTCGCGTGTGTCCATAGGCGACGGGACCGCTTAACATCAGGTGAACCGTCTGCTCGTTTGTCTTTCTTGCTATAAAAAGAATACTAAGTGAGATTTGTTTACACATGACAACTACCTAATTCGGGTCGTTAAATTGACATTCAAATCAAACTGACATATAGAGAAGATTATTGTCAGTTACGTTTGCATCTTAATCAATCCGCAGTACTAAAGCGTCATATCCCTAAACTAATTACGTCCCAGACATCCATTGCTACGACCATAGACGGTGGAGGAGCGTCGCGATTTATGCGTCTGAGAAATTTCCCCGACACCGCTTCAGAGAGGAAATGCAATAAAATGCAGACGCGTAAACAAGAGCCCCTGTTCAATAGGATGGAATGCTTTCGTTTGTTTATAGAGTCGTGCTACGACGACCTACGAGCTGCTACGGATGGTTTATTCTACAATATATATACGATTAGCAATATTTTTTTCGTATAAATTTATGAATTATAGTATTTTAATTTTGTTAAAATTATTTTTTATTTTAAAAGTAAAACATAAAATATGACCAAATTTCCGGATCTAAAGTCATTAAAGTACAAGACTTTATTACATCCAAATTTTTTACCACCTTAGTTCTTTCGATTATGTTCACTTACATCTAATATGCACGAGGACAATGAAAAAGTGATGATAATGAGTATAACAAAATAACGATTTTAGTTTAAATTTAATTTATTTCTCTACATAGTCTCCTAACGAGCTCATACATTTAGTCCGACGTTTCTCTAAACCTAAAATACCCTTAAAAATATTTATCTTGACTATCCCAAAATGCCTCTACAGGAGCCATCACCTCGCTATCATCCTCAAATTTCTTGCCCATGAGGTGTTCCTTCAGCCGAGGAAACAAATAAAAGTCGCTCGGGGCTAAAGCTGGAGAATAGGGTGGGTGTTCGACTAGTTCGAAGCCTGCTTCTCGAATGGCAGCCATAGCAACTTCGGCTTTTTGTGTAGTAGCGTTGTCTTGATGAAACAGGCATTTCGTTCGTAGTTTGCCCTGTCTTTTTTCCTTATGGCTTCTCGCAGTCGTCTTATTTGATCAGCGTAGTAGGAGCCCGTTTTAATAGCTCCTTTTTTCAGGTAATCAACCATTATGATTCCCTCAGCATCCCAGAAAACGGACGCCATAACCTTGCCACAAATCTAGACAAAAAATTTTTTTCGTCAGCCTGGAACTTTGCAAGATTGGCTCTTGAAATGTCAACTCGCTTTTTCTTTTGTTAGTCCGTTAACATTCTTGGTACCCAACGCGCGGAAACCTTCTTCATATTCGTTTTGCTGGTCAAAATGCTTTGGATGCTGCCATATGAGATCCCTGTGACCTCAGCTAAATATCTGACGGTTACTCTTTGGTCTGCTAATACAATATCTTTGATTTTTTTCACGTTTTCCTCAGAGAGGGACGAGGTTGGGCGTCCCTCGCGATTCGGCGGGCGTTCGTCTTCTGTGGATGTTCTACCCAGCTTAACTTCTTTGCACCACCGTGGCAACGTAAAATATGAGAGAGCAGAGTCCCCCAGTGCCTCCACCAAATAAGCGTGTATCTCTTTGGTAGACATTTTTTTTAAACAGAGGTACTTGATGACGCGTCTCACATCGTGTTTCTCCATTTTCGTGTTGTCGCCCCGACTGCTGGTATTCAAATGAATGTAGCTCGTCCAAATGACTTCCTATTTATACAATTTTTCGGCTTGGAAGTGGTGTGGCTTGAAGGACCGAAGCAAAAAATTTTTTTTAGGATTTTTATCTTTATTAGAAATATCGTTTTATGTTTTGATCAGCTCTCGTAAGTGAACATAAAAGAAAGAACATAATAATAGAGTGAACATAATGTCAAACTTAATGTCGTACCAGTTATTTAAGTCAAACATATCCAAAAATCACCAACACGCAATCAAAGTGCGCCTATTGTGTTTTGAGATTTCAGTAGCATTTTAAAAACGTTAATTTTGTGTTATGCTCTATATTCATTGCTACAATCCTAAATTCCTATTTTAACCGATTTCAAAAAAGGAGGCAGGTCCTCAATTCGAATGTTTCATTTTAATGTATGTTTTATGTTTCAAAAATCTTTTTTCATATGATAGAGCATTCTTCGTAAATAGTGTCATAAAAGTTTCAGAAAAAATCAGTTCATTAAATTTAGGAATTTTCGCACATATCCTCTTAACTTATGAACTGATTCGAAAAAATATATTTTATCTGATAGGGTACACTTCAACAATGGTCCTAATATTTTTTTAGAAAAAGATTACTGTAGCACGTTACATATAAATGTCATAAGACGATTGCGCGTTTCCGCTTAGAGGTATCTAAAATCAATATATACTCGTACAATTTATTTATAATTTTAAGAGCGTATTTTGTCCAAAACTTTAATAGAATTTTTAAAAAGGTACATTCTTTACTAGCAACAATGCTTATGGCTTACCTAAATTCCAGTAAGTATTTCTAATAATATCTAAGTTACAATTTACTGTCATTACATTACCTAAAATCAAATTTATTCAAAATTCACGTGACAACCACATAGACGCAATCAAAGGGTGTTGTAGCACGATGTATATAAATTGCAACAGGCAAAAATTTCTTTGGTTCCAGACACCAGTGGCTAAACACAATATATAAAATTTATTTATAATGTTAAGATTGTATTATAATTTTAATTTTAGTTGCATTTAAAAAAACGTACATTTTGAACTAGAAATAAAAATAAATTATATCATGAAAATATACATACGTTTAAGTAAAAAAAGTAAAATAAAGTAACAGCCTATTTTCAGATTGTCCCACTGCTGGGCAAAGGCCTCCTCTAAACAGAGGGTATAGGGCATAGTCCACCACGCGGCCCAACTGCGGATTGGAAGACTTCACCCAGAAATATTATTTATTACATATGGAGGTTTTCTCACGATGTTTTCCTTCACCGCAGAGCACGTAATAGGTAAGTCAGCACTTAAAATTGCAGTTAGAAAATTTACAATTTCATAGCTGCCGGCACCGAGATTCGAACTCAGGTTCGCTTCGAGTAAACAGAATTAAAGGCGAGCACGAGGATACTGAGTTACCACGGCTATATACATTTATTATAGTTTATATTAGTATCTTAAAATAATACTTTATTATATTTTAAGCAATTCGTATATAATATTTTAAATTATTAATTTCCTATAGTCTCCTTTTTATTTCAATATTTATTTTGAGCACACATAAATTTTCGGTATCAGGTTGACTGTTAAGATTATGCCTCCGGTCAGTCCGCCTTTTACACATTTTTGCGTAAAACTTGTTATTATTAAACAAATAAAACATTTATGGCCACATTCCCCGTTTTTAGTAATGCAGCAATAAATATTTTTCCATCTTCGATTCAATTTGTAATAGTACTTAAACAAATCAAACGTATACATACATATAAACACGTAAATCATCTATCATCATTGGATACATCCAAAATTCACGGGACAACCGCATAGACGCAATCAAAGGGTGTTGTAGCACGTTGTATATAAATCGTATCACGCTTCCGTGGTCCCGGCCACAGGTGGCGATCGATGCGTCGCGACGGGGGCGTCGCCGGTGCACGCCTATGTCCACGGTAATGATATCTACACTATCGCTAACAGTGTGTTTGTACACACTATACTCTGTACGGTAGGCATATACTAACAACATTTGTTACAAAATAAACACTTTCATGTCTTAATTTCCCATCATGATATATGTAACTTACCATGAAACTTCCTGCAACAAAATAGGAAGGCGACGTACTGGCGTTTGACTGCCACTACTTTAGGTTTATCCAATTGGTAATGTATGGCTTTTACTTCACCTGATGTTAAGCGATCCCAACGTCCATAGACACATACAATATACGGAGAATCCCGAGTGCGTAGTCAACCTAGGAAATCGGATAAAATATTAATATAATAAATTGGAAAGGAGTGGGAAAAAATATAGGAATGGTCATCAGACAACCTCAGATGTAATGAATACTTTATTTTATGCCGACTTTGTAATGTTAATATGATGCTTAAAATACAAAAAATTGGAAAGTGACCTGTGGTAAATTCGAAATTAAAGTGATCAAAAATAAACCAGTATTATCTTATAAACTTGTTATCCTGATAATGTTTACCTAATTCAATTCTGGGCATTTACCCTTTGAGGTTAATCTTCATATAAATAAGCGAAGCTGAGGGAAAAAGTTGTTTCTTTAGTAAATGCTTATATCGACTATACATATGTAAAGCATTCAACTGGTTTAAGAAAAGTAAGACTTTTTCAGTTTCAGTGTAAACCTCTCCAAGTTTTATTTTCAGGTAACTTATAATAACAATTATTATTTGTTGACTTCCGCTTACTTATGAAAGTAACTAAAACATTTTTACTATTATAATGTTAAAATAAAGTCCTCCTCACCAAATTACGGCCACGGCGGCCATTCTAATCTGAAATAAGCCATCTGCGCAGGAAATATTATAATGCACAAATGTAAACACAGGTGCACTCTCTATTCCTTTACTCTAATAACCCGATGGGACGGATATCCGACACGACCGGAGAGAGATCAGGCGCAGGACCGACTTTTTACATGCCCATCCTATGCTTCGATCATCTTTCTTTTCAGGCAATCTGGTGATCAGCCCAAATAATCCAACTAAACAACAACACAAAGGCATTGTACCCCCGGGGGATTCGAACCCACGACCTCCGGTTTACTACTAGGCTACGGAGGTGGTCATGATTTACTATATGTCTCGACCTAGAAATAATGCAAACACGTTCAAACATCTGACTGCCAATCGCTACGTAAATTAGATGATTCCAATAATTCATGCAGATTTCAGAGTCGACAATATAAATATTTGAAATATTAGGAAAAGCAAAAGATCTCCCTGCAACAAAATAGGAAGGCGAGGTACTGGCGTCTGACTGCCACTACTATAGATTTACTCAAATACCTTTAGTATTTTGACTAACTTACTCGATCTAATGTTTGTTATTTTAGTGGATGAAGTTTTACAACTCTCGAGGGTTCAAAGTTAAAAAGTTCTGAACATTTCAACTTTTTAACGATATTTTAAATGCTGTTTAGCTATATTTCTTGAGAGATAAGCATTTCTCCTAAAATTGTTTTTATGCTGATAATCACTGCAAAAAGTTTTAAAACATTTAACCATTCTGGGCACGTATGCAATCGGTACCAACCAATACTGAAAATGATGGTAATTTAGTCAAAAACATCGGAAGACATCGGAAACATCGGAAGTTTAGATGTATTTTTTTATGAAAAGGAAGACTAACGAGCAGATCGTTCACCTGATCCGGAAAGTGCGTTGTCAACCTGGGAAATTGGAAAGCATAGATTTATTGAATGTGGTGTGGTCAGGATAAAGGAATTGGAGGGGAAAGGAGTAGGAAAAGAAAATTGTAGACATGACCATCAAGTATCCCCAAAAGGCATGTATACTTTATTTTATGCGGACCTTATAAAGGGTGATGATGCTTCCCCGGGCGAGTGCGACCAACCGAAGAAAAAGCTGTGAAGAGATGTTATGCTCAAGCACCTGAAAAAATAAAGCTCGAGCTATCCATTGCTGAGCCTGAGTATTTTGCCCTAGGTGCAGCAGTCAAAGGTAGTTATAACCTCTTCTATTTTAAGCTGTAAACGAGTTTGAAAGCCCACATTGCTCTGACCCAAGTAGGAAAAACCTAAATAAAGTTATTAATTTTTACAAATTTGCCTTTGATGAGATTTTGATTTGCAGAATGCTGAATATTATGCTAATTTGAAATCAGTTTTGTGTTTGTGAAATTGTTTTTTTTTTATATTTATTCAAAGTGTTTTTTGTTAATATTTAATCCTTTCCAGACATCCGCAAATGTTACATAAAAATCCTCATAGGATCACTTCGTGATCGCTCCGTTTTTTTATAAACCATTTTCTCAAAAACTTGTTGAAGCATCACATTAAAATTTTAACTTACTTTTTGCTGCATATTTGACATTTGGAAGAAAATTTAAAAGTTGTAGGGTAAATTTCTTCTGACCCTCATCATGGAAGTCAAGAAGTATTTTCAATAAGTTAAACTATTCAGACGACAAACACTTTCACAAAACAAACCATTACATAAACCATTGGGATGGGTAAACTTTCGGCTGCATTGGCACTAGACTGTGACACGGGAAACACTTGAGAGCAACACCGGCAATCGCTGCTCTGTGGCATCGATCGGCACGCACACAGACGCAACACGTCTGGCCAAATAAAACAAAACGCGCCCCCTGCCCTTAGTCTAGTCACTAGACAACAAAGGCTGGGCGCAGTTCCCTACGCACTACCAGTTCAAAACCCACTCAATACCCAACTATTAAAGTTGCTTTTCGAACGAATGCCAGCCAGGAACTAAGTGATGTTGAAGGTAATTGTGTCCGCGCTCTAGGTAGAGTTCAAGGAACGTTTGTATTATACAGACGAAAACACAAGCATTTAGACAATGGTGTCTGTCGCCATCGGAGGTTTTATATCGAGTTCGAAATTATTAAACTTTATTGTCTGCAATTTTTTATTGTAGAATTAACAGTCCAGACACACAAGAGTCTGTTCCTGATTAAATAAAATTTAAATCGTTGATGAAAGAACATGAAATATTATAAAAAAACCCGATTTTAAAAGCCTTCATAATTGTACTTTGGTGATGTATTTTTTAATCATTTTTATTAATAACCAACAAACTACAAAACCTATTATTTTAAAATAATTATATCACCAATCCGGAAATGAATCCTTTTAGAAAAAAGAATCGGTTCATTAACAACGTAGTTTTACCCGTATATATAGCATAAACTCAAATCAGGCATAACCTCCTCTTTTTTTAATGTGCGTAAAAAGATTTTTTTCTCGTAAGGATCTCCACCGCAACCCGTCTATTGTAGAAATATTTTGCCCCTAAAATTGTATATTTCCATCAAACTAAAAGAGATGAATAAACTATAAACATATTTACTACACTAAGACTTTGCTATGCGATAAAACCATGGCGACACTTTCCTGAACGAGATGTAGAGAAGCCGTAAGCTTCTATTTCAATAAACTTAATTTTTGCGAAATGTTTATATAACTTCAGGCATAGCGTCTTTATTTATGAACTTATTTAAATTATTTTTTACCCTTTTTTTCTTATGGTATAAAGGTGATTTATAAACATAAAGCATCGATAAACCTGAGACAACCAAAAACCCAGATCTGAAACAACAATTACAAAGTCATACAAACATTTGCATAGGATTTTTTATTGAGAACGGTACCCAAAGGAAGATGCAGGAAAGGAGGCTAGGTATAGTTACGTAAGAAGGACGCCCAGACTTAGGGGCAGACCCAAAACAAAGTGGAAGAATGTTAAAAAACATGAGTGGCAGTCAAGTCTCTGACGAAGATGTCGATGACCGAGTGAAGTGGAGAAGACTGATAAGGGCAACTGACGACACCATCATATAGGATATTAACAAGGAAGAGAGAAAGAGAGAGAGCGCCCACCCAGAGGAAGTTGTTGTTTAGAATGTTACATAACATTTGTTAAAAATGGTTGTACCCGTGTGTAACGTTTAAGAATATTTTGATGATTTACATGTGTGCAGGATAATACTGTTGATCATTGAGCAACCGAAACCCAACTATTGTTAGATATTTAGATTTTGTGAGAAATAGAGTTTCAAAAAGATCAAGTGCTGAATTTCTCGCCCATTCTTAGCAATATCTCATGTCGGAGCTGCATACACAAAGGTAAGACTTATAAGCATTTTAAAAAGAAGTTATTTATGAAACGATTTTAAAATTTCTTTTTTTTTTAATTGATGGGGTCAATTTGGAAATGATCCCATAAAATTTCCAGAAAATCGAAGTAGTAGTTTGTTTTTTTAAAATTAAATAACACAATATATTTTTAATTACACCGCCTCCGTGGCCTAGTTGTATGGGCCCTTGCTTTGTAATCCGGAGGTCGTGGGTTTGCATGCCGCAGGGGGACAGTGATTTTATGTTGCTGTTTCTTGGTTGGATTAGGGCAATGCGGGCTGATCTACCGATTGCCCGAATAGAAAGATGATCCATGCGTCGGATGGGCATGTAAAAAGTCGGTCCTGCGCCTGATCTCTCTCCGCTCGTGTCGGATATCCGTCCCA
>JAOCPS010246131.1:0-13542 GCA_025505425.1 Graphium colonna | reverse complement strand
GTGATGTTCCAGATCCTTGTATTACACCGGAAATCCATGGGAAAATAAGATTCGTATCTGTATCCATTATTTTTTTGTGCGGATCTTTGCGGATATTTTACCCAATTAATTTTCAATACATACATATGTGATATCCTATATATAGAGAATTAGGTAGCAAAAAAGCTCGAACGAACCTACTACATAAGATGCTGTATGGCCATTATACAAAGAATAAAGATACGATAAATCTTACATTACGGACGTTTTTTGTCAGCTAGCGTACCCCTCCAAAACGCTCCATTAATATTTTCGTTCCAAAAAATATTTAAGCCGACTAGAATCAAAGAGCAAGTATAAGTCAAGTGGGCCTGACGGAAATCCTATTTTTGTATTGAGGAAGTGTATTCCAGAGTTGATACTGGTTTTATCAAGTCTTTTTGGCACTCAGAATGGTAATTTTTTGGATAAATACCTGCTGCTACGCATCGTACGATGCGACAACCATCCAATACCATCGACACCACTGATTTCGACATCATTTCCTGCCGATCACGACTTCCCTCTAGAATTAATTGATTCCAGTGGTATTTCCGAACCGATACGAATTAGGGACAACAGCAAAAAACCAATGGCACTAACAGAAATGGAAACTTAAAACTCAACGCCAATAGTATAGTTAATATCAATAATAATAAAAAATGTATGTAAAGGTTATGAATTTGAACATGGTTATGTATTTATTGAAAATTTCATCTTAAATTAAATTCAGCGGTATAGTCACATAAAGCGTTAGTATACTGAATGCTATATTAAATGTATCTAAATTGTTAAAAGAAAAAAAGTTTCTTCGAAATTATCGGAACTCAAATAAATTTTCAATATTTTTTACTTAAGAAGGGAGTACTTAAACAGTAGTCTAGATTCAACAACAAATATCACATCTACACTTCAATAAAAATTACATAAAAATTCCTGGCAAGAAAAAATCATGCGAATAGCATCTGGACCGACGCCCACAAGTTCTTAATTTTTTCGAAAGCTAGAGATTATACGAAAAATGTCTTGAAGTTGTTATTCTGTTCGGACGTCTTTCGTACCTTGGTCAGTAAATAAATGCCAAAGTTTAATTATTTATGTCATTTGCGTGTCACCTCTATTTGCCCGGAAACATGTTATATATATCGAGTCGCAAACTACATGGAGGTCGACATAAACGCGCCTGAAACCTGATTCGGTATTATGACCGGTAAGCTTGGTTGGAATTTATTTATATTCTTTGAACGTAATCAAGCTCAGACGTTAATATGCGTCGTTATGTACAGCCATCTTTAGATGGAATTATAACAAATAATTCATTAGTAATTGATGTATCATGAAAAGGAGATGAAGCTGGTAAGGTAAAGAATGGGGTTTGAAAGGGTCAAGCTTGCTGATGTCTATAAAATGCTCATAAGCGCTTTGTAGAAATCGGTGGCGATTACTGAAGAATGCACATGCTAGCGAGTCCGATCAGTCCACGTCTCCGACGTTCACTCTGGGACCTTCTGTGCCCGTGCCTTTTTAATACGAGTACCGACTCGTATAAAAAAGATGTGCAACAATCTACTTTACTAGCGTCGTTAGATTGCAACCCGTGGCGTGGTTTTAATTTTCTTTGAATATGAAATTTAGTAAGTTTCAAACCAATTGACGTGTCGTTTGCTGGCGTGAATTCTGTTACTACTTATAAAACTAGTTTATCGTCCAGTCGCACATAGTCATAGACTGGAAACGCGCATCATACGTTATGTGGTGTCGCCACGCCAAGCTAGCCTATTCCTATGGTAAAATCTTTATGACTGTGTAGGTAAAATAATCTCTCCACATGAATCGGCCGTTCCTGAAGCATTGGAACGAGATTCTAATGGTGGTTGACATCGTACTGGGTACGTGTGTTGAAAAGACCCGATGGCATTCTACAGAGACCAGGTTTGGGGTAGCGAACTACTCAAAAAGAAGGCACATTGTCTTTCCTGGACCTGCCCACCAGACCAACGCTGATCGAACAACCAAGCTGGATTGTTGCCAAAAGTGTTCTGCTTTTCCAAAAGTCCAAAACCCTCGGATTTGTGAGCCTTGTTACTCCTCTGGTGTTGCGGGAGTCTATGGGCGAAGTCGATTGCTTACCTTCAGACGAACTTCTTGCTCGTTTGCCTGCTTCTTCATAAAAAAAACATACCACTTTCTCATTCGTCTGTCTATCTATCTACCCGTCTCCATGATTTTGGTCAGAAATGCATAGAGGTATTAAGCACAAAAAACATATATCCTAAATACAGAACCCTCTAATACGAAAAATATGCACTGGTAAACTCGCACTTGATCGGTTTTTTCTGTGTGTAGTAGATTTTTGAAATTGGTTTTATGGTTGGGTGTAAAGTTATAGAGAATTTATTATTTAATCAAAACCTATTTCAACAAAAATTTAGCAATGAAATTTGCGATGTTGTTTTCACTTTTGATTTTTTGATTTTAGCACTCATAGCCTGTAAAATGTACATATATGCGGTGCTTCTCACTTGGGTGTACTAGGTTATCGCGAGTTTAACGATCCGGCCTATTGATTTAGAGCGTGATGGAACAGCTCCATTTTCTGGATGATTTAGTTCTAAAACTATTAGCTGATTGTATTGTAATATCTATTATATATAAACATGTTTTTGTTAGATTTAAGATTCCTAAAGCTTGAATTTATTTTACCTGACATGATTACTTAGTCTCTGCAACGAATCGAAAATCAGTTCAAAGGAGCTATACATTAATCTTAAGCTGCAAGACGTGCTTTCGCACGAGTTTGAAGCGGCTAGTGTCCACTTATAAGTTCATGAGTTGTTGGTTCCTACCTATATATCTATTGACGAAGTTCATTATATTCTTGTTTATTTTTAACCGACCTAGGAAAGGAAACATTTTAAATTAGACTGCATGTTTTTGTTACATAAAAGGTGTTTTCCTGTTTTAGGAAACAATTAGTAGTGTAAATCGCCTTATTTTTCTTGTTTTGCTTATACAGTTTGATTCGTGAGACAACCAAGTTATTAAAGGAGAGCACTCGGTACTAGATTTTCATTACATAGAGGTAATAAAACAAGGAGCATATTTTTAGATGACATTTCTCAATAAATAAATTTAGTGTAATATAAATGTAGTCATTAAGATATGGCTCGGTAAGCAAATAGCTTTCACCGACAACGCTTACAGATTTTTTTATGGAAACAAGACAAACGAGCACGTGCATCTGATGTTAAGCGATCCCGTTGCCCATAAAAAATATTTTATGCTCTACAGCCTGGGCACCTTTACAAAAGTTACCCATTTATAGGGAAATTTTTCATTTTATAAATAGCCCATTCATAGAAATATACGCAGGTGTTTCGTTCAGTTGCGATATTGAAAAATGTTGTTGTGGATTACGAATGCGATAATGACTCTATTGATAAACCATGCACTAGTATTACACAGAAACGTAAAAATATCGCAAAAAGGAGTGGGGGCAACAAGAAAATATTTCAACGGTAAATATTTATAAAGGAAAAAATAAGTATATTGCTATGGTTTCAAAAAAGATATTACATGCGAAAAAAATATTATAAAATTATTTGATCATATAATTGTTATTAAAGAAATAAAATTATTAGTGACGTAAAATGCTTTTGTTTTATTTTAATTTTACTCGATTTTTATGTGCCAAATTTAACAATTTAAAATTTTAAAATTGAGCAATACTGATTGCAAGCGCAACGCCTCAATCGTCGCTGGCTTAAACAATGAATCATGTAAGCATCTCGCACATTTAAAGGTAACCAATTATCGAGTCTACTGTAATTATGCAAATAGGTAGTTTAATTTTACTTAATTTTTGTAAATCGAAGGGAATCAAGGTTCGATTCCCTTTTTAAATAAGCTAAAAATAACTAGAAATACGAAAAATATTTTGTAATTTTTTAATTAGGTTTGTTTTAAATATGCAATATTATTACCTATTATAAGAAAATGAGCCTGCCACGCCGTGTGTAGATAACACTAGGATGCGCATACGTTTCGTAAATATTTATTTACTTTCAATTAAGTTTACGCATATATTTATAAATACAATAAGATTCCCACTTATAACGTCATCAAGTATCGAAAGTGACTCAACAGATACCCTGTATATTGTCAAAGCTACAGGAAGGCTTTATGAGAGTTTCTAACAACCATAACAATGTAAGAAAATATAACTTCGGTACAAGGGGCACTTTGCGGGACCTTTTTTAGAAAATTCACATACGGTTGCTTGTACAGAGAATATATTTATTATAATATTTTATTGGTCCGAAAAAATATTCATGGTAATTTTATAAAAAGGGATAGACATTTTGATATCAGATATAAGGGCAAATGATAATTCTTAGCGTTTGTTTACAAAAGACAAGCAAATCAGACATGGGGCTAGGTGTTTAAAATAAAATTCCCCGATCGTAAAGATTTATACTAGACTGATTAATTTAAGAATAAAATAAGAAACACTCTTTTATGTAAGGTGTACTACACTGTTAAATAATATTTTAACGATTTGCGTGTATGAAAATATTGTTCATTGTTAATTAAATGGGCAAAATAAATTATTGTACACCATATTTTGTAAGAAATAATATTTTAAACGAGCAACTGCTGAGTTTCTTGCCCGCTTTTCTCAGCAAAATCTGCCTTCAATCTGGTGTTAGCTTTCTTTCGATCACTTATTAACAATGTAAAAAAGTGCTTCATAAGAACGCGTTAGTATCTTTGTGAATTAAAATATTTTGAATATAAATTTTAATGCATCATTACCGAGGAATAAAACGGATAGTGTGAAGTTATTATGTATATGTGGTAAAACACATAATAGTGTAAAGATATACATATATTAATATATATGTATTTGCATATTTGCATATAAGGTATAATAAGCCTGTATATTATTTTTATGCATATACAATGATAAATACTTTTTTATTTCGCGTATTTAATTGTTTACAGCTAAGTAAAATTAATTGGCTTGAGAAATTGACTGGTAGAAAATTATAGAGCATTAAGTTAACCTTTTTTTAAGTATGGTTTTAGGACGAACAATACCCGAATTCTGATATCTGTGACAGAAATAGATATAACTTAGATATTTCTTGTAACTCATAAGCAGTTTGAAAAGTAGTTTTTGTTGTTACTTTTAAATTTTCTTTACTTATAATCAGCTCTAGAACTAATTAATACTATGTTATTATCGTAGTAATAGTTGAGTGTATCAACTATTACTACGATATGCTCTGAAAAATTACCAAAAAGGCACATCCATTAAATTACTAGAAAATATTGTAAACGCGTTAATATATGTCACATAAGCACTTTTTCAAACATTCTCTTAGATGTGACAACTCATCAAAAACAGCTCGCATCCCTCTCATCCCAAGGAAGGGTATCCTTGATATGTTCCGAATTGCCAATATAAAGATTCGCCTACAAAATGTTGTCCCCAAAAGTGTTTTTACCTAATACCTCATTCCTGTCCTCTAAACATAATTCCTTCCAATATATTGTAGTAAGGAATTGAACATTTTCGAAAATTAGGTTAACAAAAATATTTTCACAAGTTACGTTTTTGTAGCAATTTCTTTTAATATGGCGATTAATATATCGATTTTTTCTCAGTTTTTTTTTTATATAAACTGAATATCACTTAAGCAACAAATTTATTTTATATCATACAAAGAGGTTTTTCTTTTTTCTTTTCTTGTTATACAAAGCTCTAGCTGGTGTCATATTAAACTGGTTTTAATAATTACTTTCTTAATGTTTGAAATCATAATTGCAGTTTACTATTAAAAACATACTTCTGCACACATATATTTTTAGAATTATACATTGTTTCATAATGGTTACAAATTAACTGTTGTAAATTTTTAATACCATACAAAATATAACAATTGGATAATTTTTTATTATCAAGAGAATGGATAACAGACAGGGAAACTGTTCTCCTGATGGTAAGTGATTCCGTCGACCATAGACACACGCAAAATCCTGGGAGTCACGAGTGGGTTATCAACCTGGGAAACTGGATAGAATAGGTTTAATGGATAGGATGGGGTCGGGGTTAAAGATATAGAGAGGAAAAGAGTGGGAAAAGGAACGGGACAGGTGAAAGTAAATAAAAGCTTGTAAAATAATTTTTATTATGTGCAATAGTTCGCTTCAGTCTAACAGTCCATTGAGCAATTTACAATAAATGACTAGGTCTTAAAATATTGCTTTTCTAGTTACCGCGCTCTTGTACATCATTCGATATCTCGACGCTAAAATTTACTAACATCGCACTCTTATATATACAAATTGTATATATTAATACTTACTGCTCCATAACCCTAGCCTACTCAGCATTTCTGATATTTTCCGCGACTATTATTGCATTTAATAAATAAGTTCGAGTCAATCATTCACGCATCACACTTGCCATCCATTTTGGCCCAATTATATACTTTAATTAAATACAATTTATTTTTCTTAAAAGCCTTTCGGTAAATACCTTATAACAATTTGGCGGCAGTGGTGGGATGCCGATGGTGAAGATATCCGTAGTACGTCTTCATCCGGGCAAATTGTGCATAAAAGTAAAAAGTAACTTTTCCGCGAGTGTGAAAATTGCAATCTCGAACTAAAACAAAACTTACCCTGGTGACCTTGCTAAGTAATCCTGCGTCAGAGATCGTCTAAGCATCCTACAAGTCCTGAAAATATCCAACATCGAAGTTGATCGAAGTTTTGATTCTGCTACTGCGTCATGATCCACTAGCGTGTATCTAGAGAGGTTGTCATAATCAACGCTGAAACATTCTAGTGCTGACCCGAGGTGCCATGTTCCGGTTTATAATCTTCGTGCTCCTGTAAGTCCATCTAAAACTATTTATAACATAAAAGTGCAAATCATGCAGTAGTTTTGTGTTATAAGTGTGTTCCAAGTGATAAATCAAAATTAATACATATAAATTAATTATACTTCCTCCCGTTCTTGTAACTCTCAAGGATAAAATCGTTACATCATATTACAAAATAGTGTTTAAGAATAACTCAGTAGCTTATTTCCAACGCGTCAAATAACGCCTAGCGATAACAGTGCATTTTTGTATTCGCCTATCAAACCAAATCGTATTTTAATATTATTGCTATCTATATTCGTGTTTAAATTGTTTGTACAAGATGTCTAAAGATTCTCAAATAAAGCATGAAAAAATGATGTCGATACAGGCACTTTATTTAAATTTGTCAAACAATTCGATAGTACAAGAGAAAAATTAAACTCTTTTTTAACAAATTGCAATAATTCGATTGAATCAGCATCTAACATACAAAAACTAATCGTATTTCAATATATATTTTCACAATTGGAAGGAACAGCTGAATCTGCATGATTCAATCAAAGAATTAGAATCTTATTAGTTACTTTAATTAGATATTGCAAAAGTCTCGGTCACGCTATTGAACCATGCCGAAAAGGCGAATTCAACAACAATAGGTTTAGAGTTTACCAAGGTTAGCGACAATATCTACATAGACAAAACCAAGAATACAATCCAGCTCGCGTTAATTGTGTAGTCAGTTACGACTCAGAAAATTATGGAACCGAACCACGGCTATCCACAAGTATAAACAACGCTGACTATTATGCCCATAGCGCTGGTCACGATTTGAACGAATAGTGGGTCTCGTATGACCGAAATGTTAACCTTAGAATCACCCTTAAAATATAACAGCATCTTTCCTTAATCCAAGGACCATACTGGTATCCAACCCCAAGCAAGCGTCCAAACTCCTAGACCCAAGGACCACACGGGTATCCAGCCCCAAAAATGCATCCAAACTCCTAAATCCAAGGACAACACGAGTATATACCCCAACAAGTGTCTAAACTCTAAAATTCCAAAACTCTACGACTCAACAGTCCACACCGAAATTGAAAACTATTTAAATCTTTTGGAAATGCAAAATAAAAATTATAAAGCTACTGAACATATAAAAAGGCCCAAAGAAGCCTCGAAAACCTACTACAATTCCCATACCCGCCTCGTGAACTAAAGGGTTGTTGATTACGTCTACATAAAAAGTCACCTACGCTTACGAAAAGCCTTATTATCAATGTGGAAAGGACCTTATAAAATTGTAAACGTAAATGGTCGAAATAGCCAAACACTTTTAATAAATAGGCGTCACGTAATCCATCACTTTGACGAAGTTAAATTAGTCCGTCGTAAGTTTACTTTAGAGTTCCATGTCCTCTACACAGGAGACCTTCATCGAAACCTCTTCCAATACAACGGGCATATATTTTGATCCCATTGGATCACTTAAATTAATAAACGGGCGAAGTAATAATTCCGGTGGACATATCTTATATACAACCACATATTTACTTGAACAGTGTGTGATACGCAGTTGTAAGTTCTTTCGTAAGCAAAGTGTTTTGTACTATAACAATGAGTGTATTAATTTGCTTCAACCATTGTCAATTAGATATAACGACATAGTTCGAGATTTCGACTCGATCTCATACCTTATGGCATCTAGAACTAAAAGATCAGCGTGGATTGCAGGTCTTGGTATTATATTTAAACATGGCTTCGGAACTATTGATGAAAATAATGCCATCTGCTACATTCACGCTATTGAACTTATGGAAAAAGATCAATCTCTGTTTTCTAAATTAGTTAAACAAAACATCGTCGCCACGACTTCACCCATTTCGGCTTTAAGGAACACTTTAAAAAAAATTAGTGTACAGGAGCAACAGTTGAATAACTCTATTGAAATCCTAACTATATCGGTACAAAACCTTACTATACGCTCTAACCAACTATTGATAAGGACCAACACAAATGGAATTATTAATGTATTGGAAAGTACTATGCTAAAATTGTCATTTAAAACAGAAGATGTAATTAACAGAATAATGTTTAGTAAAGCTAATATTTTGTATCCTTCAATAATCCCCCCAAAACAGTTGTCTACGGAAATAGTGGAAAATTATAGGTCCATAGCGGATCACCATCAATTACCTTTAAGTTTATACTAAGACAATATGTACGCCATATTAAAAGTCTCCGAAATAAGTACATATTATAACGATAATAACAAATGGATAAACGTCATTACAGACCCCTCTAAATTGTCTATAGATTATAAGGATTTATCCAGCGCTGAAATAAAAATAGCAGATACAGGCATTTCAACTTTACCCATTAATAGTTTAACCTTACATAAATATTCAAGGTTAATACCAAAATATTCAAAAACAAATAAAGTTAAAACCAATTCAAGTGGAATTTAGTCTAATTAATGATTCTTGTTGTATCGCTAAAACGTTGCTAAAGACCAAATCACAAATTTCTCTTTTGAATTTAACGCATATTAAACTTGACTCTTTATCATTGCCACGGTATACAAATATAAATGATAATATTAAGGACCTCGATAAAATTATTCAAAAACCTCATATCGTTTTATATGGAAATTTACTATTCCACTACAAAAATTGTAATCTTTATAAGTATGTTGGTTGCAATTTTGTTTCTATTATAAGTTTATAAAATCAGGCTCGTGTCACCGCATTTTAAATAAACAAAAAGCCAAATTTGATGTTGATAACTCTGAAGAACTCTCAGAAGTTGCTAATAACTCTCAACCTGCTCCTACCCCTAAAATCCGCACAACCTTCACGTAACCTTAACCCTTCGGGGTTATTCCTATCCGTGTGGGGTGTTAGGTCACCTAAATTTGACTCTTCTTAGTAGATGCCTTGTTCCATTACGTCAATGTAAATTACTGTTTAGTTTTTAAAATAAATAAGTCTATATTAATATACAAACGAAACAAATTGGAAATCCTTTATATAGTAAAGTACATAATTTTATTGTAGGATAGTTAAGTTTATAGACTGGCTAAGTATTATTTCAAATATTTACGTTATATTTCAAAAGCTTATTTAACAAAATCCATACAAATTAATAATACTTACTGATGATCGGTAACCACTTATGAGGATTTTGATTCAACTTTCTTATTTAGCTAGTTTAGGTAGTAAGTTTTGACATTTTTAAGAATTAAATTTATTAAGAGAAATCGTGCGTTTCAAATGAAGGTGCGGTTGACACTTAATGTCAGAAATTAAATGTTGGCCGGAATATTTTTCGACAAGATCGAGGCCTTCTTACTCCATCTAGATATCATATCCTTTATTTAGGTTCGAAAATATGAAAAAACTCTCCCCCCCCTTAATTGTACATGTGGTAAATAAGCTTTTGTTTGCGTATATATTTCGCTTTGCTATAAAAAAATATACGACAGTGTTGTTAAATATGTAATATTCTTGAATCTGCTGTTATATTCCGCTTTTACTGCATCTCTAAACATGATTGATCATGCAGTATTTTTTCGTCTTATGAATAAAGCAAATAAAATTTTTCATTTAAGTATTAGTAGAAAAGAGTAAGTCTTTACCGAAAGTTAATTTATGAATCGCTAATAAAACTATTTTAATAAATATTTGATTAAGAGAAACGTTAAATAAATAATTTCGATGGGCATTATATAATGCTCGAAAAACAGTAACTTAATTAAAGAATCACAATGTATTAGCAGCTCTAATTATAGGTGAGGATGTACGCAATTATAAAATATTCAAATTATAAAGAGCAAATGACAAGAATATTTAACAAAATTCAAACTGAAGAATGTTTCTTAAACTACGCTATAACACTTACATGACGAACATAATTTTTTTTGAGTAAGTGGCTTACCTGATGGTAAGTGATTACTCGCCTCCATGGGCTTCCAAAACACCGGGAGAGTTATAACGGAGTTATGGGTCTTTAAGGTTAAGTAAGGATCTTGTAGGTCCATAAGCCATATCGAGTCGAAAATACAGCTAAGCGACAATTGATTCCACGAAGGTGCAAAAATGAAAATAAAAATAACGACGAATGACAAAAAACGGAATCGTAGAGTCAATCAAGGTATAAGCAATTGTACTTGATCAAATAAAAAAGGCAAACAACAATTACTTTGTTCCTTATGCTATTGAAAAGGAGGATATAAAGGTATAGAGATTGTGTCTAAAGAGCTGTAGTAGATTGTATTTACACAAAAACAAATACATTGAAGAAAAGATATGTCCATCAACATTCGCGTCAAGGAAGTTCTGAATAGAAAATAAATTCTTATATTAAATTTCTAGACGAGTTAATCATTTTCTTAATTTATTATAATTTTTTTTGTAGATAAGGAGTCATAACATCCGAACGACTCAACTGTCAACCTCACCTGCATGCGCTGCAAGGCGACAGTTACTATGTATATAGTAATTGTGGTGCATTCTGCTAGATAACAAACGAGGCTCTGGCGACTGATCAATGGCGGTATAACCATATCCCCCAGCCGAGTAATCGGTTAAAAGAGGTTTCAGGGGCCTTGGGTATCAAATACATACATCCTTAAGTGACTGGTGCATAAGGAAACGGGACACCACTGCACTATCATCCCAAGAGAGTCACAATAGTATACGGTAACAACGAAGCGTTTTTTGTTATGTGCTCCGGCCGACACCCGGGGTCACCAATCCGGGAATGTAGGTGTGAAATATGGATATTAGGACTCATCAAGATGCACTGAAAAGTTACAGGTTATTTTTCTACAGATTTAAGGAAACAAGATCTATTTCTCGGGCCCCAAAAATGAACATTCCAAAGGGGTGGCTTTTATAGTTTCAAATATTGTAGCTAAATGTGTATCAGGCTACAGACCCATTAACGACCGAACTGTTGCACTAAAACTTAACACACACCCTTCTTAAATTAATATTGTACGAGTATATGCACCCTCTGTATAATCTAGCGAGGACAAAATAAAAAACTTCTATGATGCACTAACATCTGCACTTAAACATATTCCAAACGTGAAATTACCATTGTGATAGGCGATTTCTATGCAAAATTTGGGTCAACAACTGATGATGAACATATGCGGCAAATAGTTGGTAAGTACGGAATTGGAAATCGAAATGAGACGAGAGCACATCTCCTTCAATTTTTTACCAAAGAAAATCTTGCAGTCACGAATAGGTATTGTATATAGTGTAGAGACGTCGTATATGTTGTTTGATGCAGGTACCTTAAACAACATATACGACGTCTCTTCACATGAACATCCAAGGGTAATTGTTTCAGAAACCAGATAGGCTATATAACTATTCAAAATCGGTGGAAGTCGTCTATCCTAAGCACCAAAAACTTTTCAGGTGCTAACTGTGGCACCGATCACCAATTTCTGGTAACCACTATTCGACTTAATGTTAAGAAATATACTTAAGTCGATAAATGCAGGATTTCTTAAAAATGTTGACCTGTATGGTTATAAAAAGCTCATGGAAGACATAACGCATGGTCGTATTTAAAATGATACTACAGATCCACAAAATTCTTGGAATGATGTGTAATAAATCATTATAAAGCCTGCCAAAGAAAATACTCTGCCAAAGTTTAATATGAAGAACTATAAACTACCGAACTTGCTTAAATAATTATTCGAAGAAGGGAATTAAAAGAGCAAGGGATAACCCAAATAAAGACATAAAAACATATAGATATCTTAGTAGTGAGGTTCAAGGCGATGCTGGAATGACTAAAACCAGTACATTAACGCTATCTGTACTAAATTAGAATAAAACACAAACAGGAATGAAACCAAAGATCTTTTCAAAAGTGTTAAAAGACTAACCAAATCCAGAAACGTGCAAACATATTCAATTGCGGACAAAATAGGGAAAAATCCTTACTTAAAATAACCACGTTTTGGATAGATGGAAAAGATATTGCGCAGAATTTTATGACAATGGAGAATTCGTCCAATATATTATCCGAAAACCAGATCTAATATCTCTGGAACCGACTAAACTGCTATCCAAAGTGCAATATAGTAGTAATAAGTAGCTCCAAATGCGGTTAATCACCAAGTAAAGATAGGAACCGGAGAACTACTAATAAACTTGGGAATCACAAGCACGATGTAAATACTACATATTTGCAATTTTATCTGGCGGACAATAAAATGGCCTAGAGGATGAACAAACTTTTATTTTATTTATTTAAACTTTATGCACAAACAAAGTGTACAAAGGCGGACTTAATGCCAAAGGCATCATTTACCAGTCAACCTTGGGGTGATGCAGAGATAATAATTGGGAAGGTGCACAGTATTTAGATTAAATTAACTAAGATACTAAATACATTAAGATGAACAAACTTACACTAGATTATCTTTTACTTTACGAAATAAAAAAAAATACATACAAATAATTAAACATATACAATATATATAACAAATGTATAAAAAATATATACATATATAATCATAAAATATTAATATATAAATATTATTACTGCAAATACATTAACTTGACAATGCTCTTAATCTGCTAACAAGTTCCGTAGCAATTGATCCCTAACTTTCCTTTTAAAT
>JAOCPS010245911.1:0-13543 GCA_025505425.1 Graphium colonna | reverse complement strand
AGGTTTATTGGATAGGATGGGGTCGGGATTAAGGATTTGGAGAGGATAAGAATAGGAAAAGAAAAGGGTAGACATGGTCATCCGGCATCCCCAAAAGTCATGCATAGTTTATTTTATGCCGACTTTATACAAGGCGGTGGTACTTCCTCGGGCGAGCACGGCCGAAGAAGTGAAGCAAAAGCTGTGAAAACTTATAATGCTCTACCACCTCTATAAATGGCTCTCTAAACAATGGCTCCCATATTTTAAGGTCTTAGTCCAGCAAATTTAATGTTATTGATTTATAAAGATGCTTACGATACCTTGACATTTGAAAAGTACCTATTCATGACTATTTTTAATTAAATATTATTTTTATAACCGTTACAAACTTTTAAAAATTAAAATAAGTCTCGTGTGATTATCAGATGTGTAAAGGTCAATGTCCGACTGTCTCTTAGACAATTACTCGTGTTTTAAATACCTAATCATAGTATCATTTTAATCCTTATAAATGTTAATTATATAAATCCTACCTCTTACCTGTGTAACTTCGGACCGAATGTAGCATCGAAGAATTCTTCTTCAGGTATAGAAGATGTTCTCAAGCGAGTGATGTTCAAAAAGTCATCGAACTTTATAATCCACAACGGATCATCCCACGTTTCAATCTGCACATCACTAAGCCTTGCAGTCGTCAACGCACCCGATACATTATTATCACTTTCAAAATCTCTATCCAATTCATAATGCAACACTTTCGCTGCAGTAAAAACTGTTTGGAATATTATTAGCGTCGGAAAAAGCATGTCTGCACTAATCGGTGGTTGAATTATTAATTATTGGCCGGTTATATCACCAACTGGTTAAACAATACGACTTATGCGTCGTATTATTGCAAATTGGATGTCTTTTGTGCACGGTGTTCGTCATTGCCGCGCGATTCGTTCCGGACAAAGAAAGACGGGCTACGAAGTGCGTTGTTGATTACGAGTATGAAAATAGGCAGTTTATACTCGTAAATGTCCCTCAGCACACGTTCACAGTTTTACTGTTAAATATAATAACGATATAAGAAGTCTAAACCTTCATAATATATCGCTTTGAAACTCTTTTGTTAAACTGATTAAATATCCATAAACATTGGGGAATAAACAATATATCCCGTAGACTCGGTCTACATAACAAAGTATTGTTTTATAGATCGAGTTTTTTAATAAAAAAAAAACAATTTCTGAAACAAGTTTCTTTGCTTTTGTAATACGTCGATACCGAACAAGCGAAAGTAATGATTTTTTTATGTTGATTAAAGAACCGATACCGCACCTGTATAAGATATGATGTAAGTAAAATCATAACTGAACAATTATTATTTACACACAAAATTAAAAATCGATTGCAACGCCTTAGACATTTTGAGTAACTTTAACTAATAAAACGACTTTTTTGCAAATATTGTGAGACCAATGTCTAAGTATATTCAAATAATTCTAAAAAATCGGTTCATAAATAAAAGGGAAGCAAGTTAATAAATATAAAAAAAATACAACTGAATTGAAGATCTCGTTTTAGAATAATTTGAAAATTAGACATTTTGAAATTAAACGATTTTACGGATTTTTTTAAATTTTATCACCCGACGTTTCGAACCATTGTTCATGGTCACTGAACCGGTAAATTTACCAAATCCGTGAAATTGTTTAATTTAAAAATAAAGTAGTTGACAAAACGCCCTGGGCACTAGCCCCGAGTTCCTCTAGTGTAAATACAGGGTAGCACATATCACTCATTCGAGAACAAACTAGAATACTTATTTGTGCTTTGGGTCGCAGTATGTGTGCATTCAATAAGACTTGTCGTTTCGATAAAGGAGAGGACGTAAGATATTTTGGCAGAAGCACGTTCAAGTAAATAGCTGCATATTCGGTCCACCTTTGCATCCAACCCTTATGACGTGTTATAACAACAGGAGTGTCTCCTAAATGTCCCGTCATGTAACCATCAGAGGTCTGAAAAATGAGTATATGTTCGCCTTTTTTCGGGCAATCGTGCGTTTTGATCCCTTGCCAATCGTTTCCAAGGGAACCTTGATCCGTCTTCCTCAAATTCTAATTGAAATGTAAAACACGCTCGTTAATATAGACATGCGTTATTACAGACGTTAATGTAACTTTGTATAAATAAAATTAATGCTTGAAAAGGTGGATTTTGCTGAGAAGGGCGATGAGAACTTGACAGTTGCTCTTTTAAAACAATCCTGGTTTACATTTCTGCTTTATAATTTTTTGTTTTAATCTGTGTAAGTATCAATAGCATTAATTCCACGCGTATTAAGTCAGCAAAATATTTTACAATGGCATATTATGCTTTACCATCCTTTATCAACTCACGAGCACATCCTGCAAGTCTGTGAAATTATGAGATTAGATCCAACTTTCTCATGGATCGGCATTAAGATTGTCAACGGTATATGCTTTTGAGCCAATGTTGTGAACGCTAGTGTATTACAAGGCTGCATGATATCGCCAACACCGTTTCTTTTGCATATTAAGGTTATTTTTTGCGCATGACACATATTTATTGTTATGCAGATGACAGTACAGCATCATTATCTTGTACACCAGCGGGGCAAGTATTTCTCAGGATCGTGTTGACGAACGCTATAACAATATTTTTGACTGAGGTAAGCCTTGTCTTTATGAAATCTCAGAATTAGGTCGGTCAAGTAAATTGGGTCTAATTTAACCCACAAAAGAACAAACGTTACGCGATCACCGCTATGTGGTATCTCTCCAAAAACAATGACCTTATTGCTAATTGGAAGGCAGTTTACAAAGCGCAGCAGTTTTAGAAAGTTTCCGTAACACTTGGAGTATTGTTCTCATCTGGAATGGGATATTTCTTTGCTAAAGCATTAAGTCCGCCTTGTTACCTTAACTTTAAGGTCTTTCGATAAATAATAAATAAATAAAAGGGGTGCACAGCTTGTGTCATGTCGATAATACACAAGACATCAGTGACTGCAAGCTATTCCCTTCGTCGTTTTCTCTACGTATAATTTTTATTTATCAGTAACTGTCTCCATAAACCAACGGTAGTAGTAGATATTTTTCTTTTATCTAATACGTTTTCAGGCCTTTTCTTTTCCCACTCTAAATCCATTATCCAGGCCCATCCAATAAACCTATTTTATCCAATTTTCGTAACTCTCCGGATGTTGCGTGTGTGTATGGGCGACGGGATCGCTTACCACCAGGTAAACCGTCTGCTAGTTTGTATTCCTTTCCATAAAAAAATACAACAAAATAATAGCGTAATTTATTTTTGCGAGTAACAAAAGAAGTATAACTAAACTCCAGGATTGTACAGATATTATTTTAGTTACTCTAGTACTACCTTCCATATAGGACTATTTAGCTAAACTAACGATTAAACATATTAAAATAACAACTAAAAAATTACCATAATATATTGAAACTGACGTTTTTAAAATTTGAATTGTCAAAGAAGTATCACTTCTAATAAATGTTATCTAAAGGTGTACTCTATAGACACGCATTTTTTACAAGCTTTTTTATATTTAGTTTCACCTGACCCGTAGTCTCTGCAAATGGAATCTTACAAGTTCAATTTCACTCACTTCGCGCTTTCCAATTGAGCTGAAATGTTGCAAGCTTATGTTATATCGCGTGACAATGCAATATTAGGATAATATGATGCTTATCTGATACTGGAGCTAGAAAGTAGCCATAGGAACTCTCTAATGAAAGAACCCAAACCCATCAAGTTTGGGCTCATGTGAGTCGTCTTAAGGTGTACTATACGCCTATAAAAGCTTTTTTATTTAAATTTATTTAGATTAGTGCATTTCAATAAATAAATAAAACTCTTGAGCTTTTATAATTGTACATATATCATCGTACTGTAAAACGTTTTCATGTTTTTATTTGAAATGGACTCCAGCATATAGTAGAATAATATATGTCTATAAAAAATATAACTAAAATATTATACAAATAAATATTCTGACATGCGTGTAAAGTTTTTTTTTTATTTAAGTACGTATATACATTGTCTCCAACCGTTTTCTTTGGTTGGATGCATTTACGAGCTTGGGAAAGCCTTGGCACTAACAAAACTAGATAAAATGCGGAATTAATATATAAGGGAAAGTTTAAAAGTTGCATTAACATAAAAAAAATAAAGAGAAATCGTTTAGCTTGGTATGGATATGTCATGAGGAGGGAAGAAACGGAAGTGGGTAACAGACTGATGAAAATGAAGGAAGGTAAGGGGAAGACCGAAAAAGCGATGGTTGGATTGTGTGTGAGAGCATATGAAGGACGAAGGAGTGACTGATTCAGTAACGGCCAATAGAGGGGAGTACAAGTGGGCAACGACCCCAAGTGAAGTAGGATAAGGGCAGGAAGAAAAAGATTAACTTAATTTTTACTTTGGACTTTATGGGTTAGAAAACGGGTGGAAAATGGCTTTGTTACTTTCAGACAGTAAAGCACATTTCGCGTACAGCTTTTGCTGCACTTGTCAGTCCTTTTAGCCAACATCACAATCCTTGAAATTTTTACTTCATTTTAACCTATTTTTTTACAAGACTGGAAACGCACCAGCAGAACTTGGAATCTAATGTCTACATCGACAGTAATCACTTATCATCGGGTGAACCGTCTGTTCATTTGCCAGCCTTATTCTAAAAATAATTTCATAACATGATTTACTAATTGTCAAAATCTTGACGGTGATAAATGCCATAAGTGATATTTCATAAGTATCATTTTCATAGAAAATAAAACAGGTTTATTTTCACATATATTTACAAAAACCGACTTCAATCGCCTTAGAAGTGTACTTTAGAAACATATCTTCCCCGTTATTTTAATTTTAAAAACAAAGTACTTATCTGATTTTTATAAAAAAATTGTGGGACCATTGTGAGAGTGTACCCTATCAGATACAAAAAGATATTTTTTCAAATCGAACTGATGATAAGTTGCGGAGATATGTGCGTACATTCATAAAAAACAAAGTAATGAATCGATTTTTTTGAAAATCTACGACTAATGAACGAATCATACAAAAAATATTTTTTTGAAATTGGTTCATAAATGATGGAGATACGCGCAAAACTACAAAAATTCAATTTTATTTTGATTTAAAAGAAAAACTACAGAACCGATTTTCTTAAATATTTTATATGGTCCATTCCGGAAGAATACTCTATAAGATACAAAATGAATTTTCAATATCGGTTGGGCGGAGATATGTGCAAACGTAGATAAAAAAACATAAACATTCGAATTTAGAACCTTCGTCTTTTTTGAAGTCGGTTAAAAGTGAGATCCGGTATTTTTGCTATTCATTTAATTTGAAACATACTACTGAACCATTTTTCTTTTTTATAGTTGCCCGAAAATTTATACATTGCTTGTTTTGAATATTTTCATCATAATAGTACAAAATAAATAATTTCCAAATTCTTAATTAGGAATAAATGAAACAAAACCTTATTAATTATGCATTACATATATTAATATACAAAAGGGGAATGATATACAGTTATAAACATTTATTAAGTAGTGGCAAAGAGATATAGCAGAGCTTTTGCAAACTGAATGATTTCTGAACCTCCAAGTTTGGATTCTCCATACACGCGATCTACAAATGTGATTGGCACCTCTCCAATGGAATAATCCAGCTGCCTTGCTCTAAAATAAAATCAAATAATATTATAGCAATAACTAAAGTATATAAAATTGTAATGTTTAATATTTTTTTTCTGCAGTAAACAGCGAAACCGGTTTTTCAGTTTTTTACTTAAAAAGAAACTGATAAAATTATATGGGACCACCTTGTAACAATACCCTTTCAAATAAAAAAAAAATATTTTGAAAATTGGTTCATAAGTCACAGAGAAATCTGCTTACACACATTAAAAAAAACATGCAGTTGAATTGAGAACCTCCTTTTTCGAAGTTGGTTAAAAAGTACCAGGGATTTTACACAGAATTTTACCACAAAGGTATTAAAGCTAACAGTGGGTGAGTTATAAGCACCCATATAAGTGAATGTCTTGTAGAAATAGTAAAAAAAAACCTATATTTAATTATGAATGCATATCATATAATCATTGTCTGGCTTCTTTTGTCGTAGTACTCTAATCCATTTTTTTTTATTTATCTCTCTCAAAACAATGTTATTTCATAGAATACTCACTCACATAGAAAAGTGAGATATAAATAGATTGCACATCAACTATTATAGGTGTAAGCTTACCTGATGATCATTTCCATTTGGAATACATATCCTTTTGACACACAACTGTCTATCAACTTTAACAGTACATCTTTTTTGTACAATCTGAAAATTCAAATTTAAATTAAAAATATCTTTATTTACATAGACGGTTATGTGTTTTTATCAAACATGAAAATTTTACATGAGCATAATATCAATGTTTGTGATGAAGCTACCGCCAGCTCGGAAGACAGATTCTCCTGAGAAGAGAGTGCGAGAAACTCGGCAGTTGCTGTTTTAAAATAATGAATTTAAATCGGCAAAGTATTCTGCGACGGTATAATAATAGTGTATTTTTAATTTTGCACTTAAATTGGTCTGATTGTAGGTTTAGTACAGATGGTGGGATTTTAATATACATGCATATACCTTCAACCATAAATGATATATTCGTCTTTTGTATATGAAACACAAAACACAAAATAATTAAACTTAGAGATGGTAAAGCATAACATCTATTAAGCAATTGCTGCTGCACTATTATGGCCGCGCTCTCACGTTTGATTACCACCGCCCTTTATAAAGTTGACATAAAATAAAGTATGCATGACTTTTGGGTATGCCAGATGGCCATGTCTACCCTTTTCTTTTCCCACTCCTTTTCCCTCCAAATCCTCAATCCCAACCTCATCCTATCTAATAACCTATTCTGTCATATTTTCCAGGACGATGCGTGTATCCATAGGCGACGGGATCAGTTGAATAGTCTGCCCGTTTGTCTTCCTTTCCAATAATAAGAAGCAACTATAGGTCCAATTGAGTTGGCATTTCGTCTAGTAACTTCTACAATGTAGATGGTCACAAGGAAACAATTTTTTACCTGTCTTATTGAAAGTAAATTTTTATAAAGTTGTTCCTTTTGCAATATAGATTCAATTTTGCAATTTAGTCACTAAAAATTCCTATTATTATCAAGGTTTCCTATTATTTATCTTGTCCCAGCATATCATACATAAAAGTTGTAAAAATCAATTTATTGGTTAGCGTTACACTAGCTATACTCTATAAGGTAAAACATCTAATAATCATACATCTACCACATATAAAATATATATTTTTTACACACGGTCTGTTTGTGTATTTTCTTTCTATAATTTCATTAATAAAAAAAACTGAATAACATACGCAATAAAATAAGAAGAAAGGAAATTATGTACCTAAATGATCCTGTTAGGTCAGATGCCCCTGGCCTTAGAAGTAACTGTGTGACAAAGTTGGCACCCCGAGATATGAGTTTGCGTCTGAAATCCCATCCATGGACACCACCACCTCTATTGTATCTAGTACCGGAAACTATGTCAAAGTCATGTTTTCGTTGCAGCTCTATGAATTTCGGTATAAATTTTGGCTGAAAAAATAATGAAAGCTTTATATGAATGACTCATCTTAAAATAATTCCAATAATACACAGTCTTTGTTAGGTGGTAGAGTATAACATCCTTTCACACCTTTTTCTGCACTTATATGGATGACCATTCCCCCCCCTTTTTTTCCCCTCCTAATCCTTAATATGTTCCTGACCCGTTCCTATCCACTTAACCTGTTTTATCCAATATCCCAGGTTAACAATGCACATGCAACTCTCGGATGTTGTGTGTCCATGGGCAAAAGGATTACTTAACATCAGGTTTTTTAAAACCATTTGCTTGTTTGTCATCCTTTCCATAAAAAAAAGAAGATATTTAAGTAAAATGCTGCTTACATTATGAAAGTTCTGTTTTACAATATGAAAAAATTGTTTGGTTAGGACTTTCTTTTTCTTAGAATTAATTATACTTTGTTTAATCAATAGCAGAAATCTATGTATGGATTTAATTTTTTTCTATGTATAACAAACTTTTATTGGAAAAATGTTCACATAAATTTTGCTGCAGACATAATTTGCAAATTGTTTCTCTTTCTTTAAAACTAGGTTGTTTGCAAAGAGAAAACTTAAAATGTTATCCAAATGGTAATGTATTTTCTGTGTTATTAAAAAGTAAGCTCAATATTATAAATACTAGAATTTGTATTTTCAACTATATGGAGCTATAAAATAAGTTGATAAATTTCAAGTCAGAACTTGTTTAATTTACAATAGAAAATTGTTACAAAGACTGGTTGGAAATGAGATCTGTGTGAAAACCTATTAAAGTAAAGAGTAATTGTTGCTTTTGGGTGCATAAAATGATTCAATGTAAAAAAATAAACAATAGAAAACCATAATTGATAAAACCCATATAAAGCAAAAGTTAGTGCAAATGATTCATTTTTGAGATAAAAAATAAGTAGTTCATAATTTGTACACACCACTGCCAATGTCCCAAGTGGAGTGAAGGTAGAGCGTATGAGTGAAGGGAAAGGGCGAGGAGCAAGTTTTCTGGCGGAGCACACATAAAAATACTTGATTATTAAGAAATCTAGGTTAGGATGTACTGTCTTTCAGTTTCAATTTATTTATGTTGAAACTTCTTTATGCACCCAAGAGCAACCATTATCCCTTATTTAAACACATATTTTAACTTACATGGTGGCTTAAATCAGCATCCATAATAATGATGTAGTTGCCGGTAGCATGTCGTATTCCATGTATGTAAGCTGTACCCAATCCAAGTTTTTTCTCCCTTGGCCTTAAAACTATTTTAGTTGAGCCATATAATTTTTGTAGTTGTTTAGCTACTTCTAAAGTACCATCAGGGCTCCCGTCATCAATTATTATCACTTCGTAATCGTAACCACTGCAAAAATAAAGTTTATTTGTACAGCCCACCTTATCATATCTTGGTACACGTAAACATTGTAATAATTACTTTACCTGTTGTCTAAATATTTCATAATAAGCCATATTATGATAGGTAAATTCTCCCTTTCGTTGTAGGTCGGCAGTAATATAGAATATTTATCACTTTTTGTGATTTCAGAGTCCACCGCCGTGGCTGCCATAATTAAATTTTGACAACTGCTGACATTGACAATCTTTGCCAAACAAAGATCAAACAACGCAAAAATGGTATACTTCCATGTTCGCACCCGAATCATCGTTATTTCGACAAATCGATAAGGCAAGGAATAAGAGACAAATAAAATATCTTCAGCATATAGTATAAACGAATTAAAAGATAGAGTAGTTTTTGTCTCGATAATTTAACTCAAGATTTTTATTCCCCATTAAAAAATAAATATTAAGAGTTCAAGACCGAGTCTGCTCGGTCAGCTAATGTCTTATCTCATGTTATAAATGTGAAAGTAAAGTTAGCTTATAACGCTACTAGTTGTTAGTAGCAAGTATGGGTTCTAATGAACTTATAACTTCTCATGGATTTAGGTTGTATTGTATAAATATTAATAAATTATCTGTATCGTTATTCTTTGCAAATTATGTGAGATGCAATATATTTTGGCTAACGATATATTACACTATACGTAGCTGTCGCGCTAAGAATCGAGCTATAAATAGCTGAGCAAGTCCTGCAGCACTGTGGACGGAAATTGAATAAAAAGAATTGTGTAAAATTGTAATAGGTTAATTAAATTTATATAAATTTTAAATTATGGCAAATAAAATCTTTACTTTGTTATGCTGCATGTACGTTTGCTTGTAGGGCATTCTGTAATTTGTCCGTACCACTACGTTACTTTTAAAAAGGAACATTAATATCTTATGTAAGGTTACACATTTATTTCACTAATTGCGTTATCTTAAAATTTACTACTTTTTTTGTTTAGACAATAAAGTTAACTTCTCTTACTTGTGGTCTAGCTAAGTTCTAAATATGTTTAAGATGAATCTTAGAGAAACCCTACAATTATTTGACATAACCTACTGTCATTTTGTCACTTGCTATTGCTTTGCTGTCTGTTTACTATTTACGTAAACATTTATTATTTAGAGAATGTAATAATAAAATGAATAAGGATTTCAGCAAGGAAGATGTATTATAAAGTGCAATTTATAATGATTTAAGTTTTTGTGTAAGATCGTTATAATAGTATTGATACCTCTTATATGTAATGGGGAAAAAGTGAAAGTTTTGTATCGAGTAAATGCCTAGCTAGACAAAATGGGTAAGACCAGCAAAGTCGTGGTGTGCGGAATGAAAGGGGTTGGAAAAACTGCTGTGTTAGAACAGCTCATATATGGAAACGTAAATTTGAAGTCCTGTTTCTATCCAACTATCGAAGATATTTATGTTGCGAATATAGAAACCGACAGAGGGACGAAAGAACGTGTCTGCTTCTATGATACTGCCGGACTTGAGCCGCCGCTTACAGGCGAGTTAAAAGGTTTTAATTTCAATGTAGTTACACTGTGCAACCCCACCCAGCTTTACGCTTTCTATTAGAAAACATACGTTATAAAAAATTTCTTCAAATCTTATAATATGGGGTTACATATAATATGCATGATGGGTAATTTTGCACGTTAATATATATATATATATAGCATACTGACTGCATATGTAATTTTCAATGTAAAAAAAAATTTATTGATAGAGAACCGTAATTGATGAGACCCGTGTTAAGCTAAATTTATCTCAAATGATAAGTTTTTAAGAAAAAAAACATAAAGTTTGTAATTTCTATGGAAAGCCCCCATTTTCCAAACTAAAATCGCGACGTCTGTAAATATTATATATAGGAAATATTTCCAATTGGTTGATAATTGTTACACAGATTTTTAAAATTTTTAAAAGATTTTTGTGTTAAAATAAATAATGTGAACTGAACCTCGAAATGTACAAAATCATTTAATTTGGTACAAAATCTTAAATATCTTAAATTAAGGTTCTCTATCAATTAAAATTTATCACTTATGCAGCCAATATGCATTATTAGCCATATACAGGAATATAAATTGAAAAAGAATACAAAATTGCAATTCTTCAAATACAATATTGTGTCATTGTTTATCCTTGTCAAGCATTATCCTATTAACATTGAGTATACATATAACATACAAGTGCTGATATTGCTTGTAGCATAATGTGTCAAGCATAAGCAGCTAGTTGTAGTTTTAAAGTGAATAGTTATAACCATTTATTTATTTATTAGCTTTACTATGCCCCTTAAGAATTGTTAATTTACAAAATGATTGCCATTATGTTTCTTTATGTTACTGTTGTGGTCGTTGAAACTGTTTGATATTATTTTAAAAGGATTTTGAAAAACAGACCTGTTCACATCCATTCTTACCGTTCACCATCAGTGACTAGCACTTTATGGTTACTTACATATTACTCAAAGCCTAGCTTTATCCCAGCTTTTAGCTTGTTGAGATATTAATGAGGATACATATTGCAGTTCATATCAAAAGGTTCATATTACAGGTCCACCTCAATCACCTACAATGCAACTAACTGCTAACCAAGTGTTGCAACGGCATTATCTTGGCTTTGCTGAAGGCTTTGTAATGGTTTATGATACTACAAGGCCTGAGTCACTAGATGTTCTTATGTACCTGAAGAAAGATATTGATAGGAATAAGGATAAAAAAGAGGTATGGGTTATGTACTTTTTGAAAGTAGTGTATTTATCTATACATATTATAATATTGTAACTTGCTAATGTATCTCTATACGGAACATGTTAAAAAAATACATGGGGTGAATGGTGAGTTGAGTGGCGCCTGATCAGCTGTACACACGGTAGTCTCATGAACATGAAATGCATATTTAGTTTGCTTTAGATTATGAAAATAATATTTAAAAAAAATATTGATGTACCGTTAAGTTAAAATATTTTTTTAAATATTTTTATTTTTACCAGTCGCCCATATAAAAGCAATATAAGCCAAAACATTCTCATCTTGGTTTATATTTGAATGCATTTAACACAAAAATTACATAAATTTCTGTGCATGCATGCAGATTTCACCATTGTATGTATGTAGGTCTAACCTAATATCTAATATTCATGAAAATTTTATGTCGAAAATCTGCTAAGAAGCTGAAAAGAGAAAAAAAATTGGAAAAATATATTTTACCTTTTCAAAAATAAATCTCTTAAACCCTATAACACAATGGCAACAGCTAGTAATGTAATAAATAAGGCTGTGGTAATTTAGCTGACATTTTTGATATATAGTTGACAATAATAATTGATTGCAATGCCAATATTGTTTTGTTAATAATACTTAATTGAACTGTAAAAAAATTTTCATTTTTGACAGTAACTTGTATAATTTTTGCAAAATCATCTGTTAATTATAATTTTATATTTATATTTCAGGTAGTAATGATGGTGATTGGAAACAGAACAGGTCCAGATGACATCAATAGCCTAGAAAATACCTGTTCAAAAGCATCAAATTGGTGTGCTCGTGAGAAAATTCGACACTTCGAAGTTTCTGCCATGGACCGTCCATCATTGTATGAGCCTTTTATATTCATGACTTCTCGCTTAAATCCCGTTCAAAACAAGACGTCTTTCCCTCAACTTAGCACTTTAAGTAAGCTTACTCAGAAAAATAATAAGAGTGAAGCTATGTAACGGTATGTTTTTAATCTATGCCCTTTTTGCTATCAACCATGATGGTTGGTAGTTTTTCACCTTGTTTTGTCAAAATTTGATAACATTTGAACTCTCTTTGTCATTTTACGACTTCTATTTTGCATACTTTTAAATTATTGAGATGTAATTGTGTTCCAAGTTTTGACAATACACCTATGATGTTTCAACATATTTATAATCATAAAAGTATTGTTGATATATAAAATGGGTTCTAACACCATACAGATTTATTACCAGTTTTGTTATATGTATTCCACGCTTATGTTGGCGTCGATATCTTGACCAGTGTAGTTGGAAAAAATAAAAAAAATTAATTTTACTATTGATTTATCCACTCAAGCATCCCATATAGAAATTTAAAAATGGATGAATAAAAACTTTCCCTATTCAACAATCCTTTTTGTAACTATGTTTACAGCACATCAGCAAGATTAACATCGGCCATCTGGTGAACTATGTTATACGTGCTTTCGGTTTGCACATGTTCAATCAGAATTTTAACAATAGGCCGCCGGATTTTTTATTCCTTAATTGGCCAGATGGGCCGCTGGTAAGACAGCTTGCCGAGAAGCGGCCTGATTATTTATTACTTGATTGTCTGTTAGGGCCACCTGTGTTGGATTAGTCGTAATCGTGGAGGTGTTATCTATAATTTTATTATTTTTATTTGTATTATTTTTATACCAATGCTATGACAACGTTTAATGGAAGCTGTGGACATGTGCGTTAGCCCCAATTTATTATTTATCAGGCAAACTACATC
>JAOCPS010245802.1:0-13544 GCA_025505425.1 Graphium colonna | reverse complement strand
AGCTTGAATGGGAAAATAATGTTATGTAGAAGCTTGAATGGGAAAATAATGTTATGTAGAAGCTTGAATGGGAAAATAATGTTATGTAGAAGCTTGAATGGGAAAATAATGTTATGTAGAAGCTTGAATGGGAAAATTGGTTTAACAATTGTTTATATTTAGTCAACGATAAGCAACAAAAGTTTAAATATGATATTGAACATAATCAACCATATATTGTGCGTAACATAATTATCAGGATAAAAATATAACATTTTCCTTCCAAATTAGCTGTCGGATTAAAAACCCAAAGTTGGCAATTACCGCAACGAGACAAATATTATGACATTGGGAATCCCGGTTGTAAACGTCACTGAACTATGGTATTAATTTTTACAACGCGGGTGGACCGTCACCGAATGTTTATTCCGACGCTGACTACGCGGAGGAAGGTGATCGCTGCGGTTACAAAACGATACTACGATGTAACGTACACGCCCCATACCTATAAATACATCGTACGTCTTCAATGTGTACTTCTAATAAAGCTTTAAAATTAATTTTAGCGTTAGAAATTCTTTTGAGGTAAAATAATAAAAGATTAAACGCGCATGGCATCATGGTTTGCCGCCAAAACTCTCATTTCTAAGCACTACGGCACTGGATATTAGTCATTGAGCCAAAAGAAAAGGTGGTTTACAGGTGGTAAAGCATAACGTCTTTACACAGCCTTTGCTGCACATCTACGGCCGCACTCGCCCGTGGAAGTACCACCGGCATAAACGTACCAAAACCGGCATAAAATAAAGTATACATTTTTGCGGATGCCGGATGGCCATGTCTACCCTTTTCTTTTCCCACTCCTTTCTTCTCCAAATCCTTAATTTCAACCCATCCTATCAAATAAACCTATTCGATCCAATTTCCCAGATTGAAACGCCCTCGCGATTCTCTGAACGTCACTTGTGTCTATGGGCGACGGGCTCGCTTACCATAAGGTGAACGGTCTGCTCGTTTGTCTTTCTTTCTTTAAAAAAAGAACCAAGTCTTGGTGAAGTTTAAAGGTTCACATTTATTGCTTTTTTATTGCTATATTATAAAAGGGCGCTAAAATATGGTAAAGATAGAAATATGGAGCTAATCTCGAATCCGTGTCGTATACTTTTAGAGCGTCTCCAGTTACGATTTACAGGCTCCGAAGGGTACACAAGAGCAATATCCATAAATCACCATTAATTTGATGTCCTATATTTAAAACGACTGCGGGGCGAATGTAGTTTTACGACTGTATTTTGTTACTAATGCGCCTTATAGGTCTGTTTTGCTAACATTAATATTTATTTATAACTAGCTTAAGTACGTGTCTGAATTTATTTTATTTCTATTTCTCATGCACATTAAAATTATCGTATATTTTATTAGAAAATAAAATTTGTTAATAACTGTACGAGTTATAATGTAAAATTTGTCATCTTTCAAAATTGCAATTTAAAAAAACATTATAACTAATTTTTTTTTCAGCTTTGCTTTTGCCTTCGCATGCTATAAAACACTGTCTTGTTTATTAATAATGCACATAGTATCTTTTATATATTGATTATAAGAAATATGTTAAAACCACAATATTCTCATCACTTATTTTGATAACGTAAGTGAATAATAATTTGAATAATATAATATTAATTGAAATAATATAATAAAATGTCAATATAGTGCTGTTATATATCGGTACGTAATTTTCATTTAATGTTAATTAACTATTAAATTAATATCAAATGAAAACTTGTATACATTCAACAGATGTATAACGCGAACAGAGAATTAAAACATCTTCCATAGAGTTTCCAAGTGCGAGGTGCGTTTTGAATATGTAAAAGGCGAAGGCCGGTGCGTCGCGGGGCCAAATCGCCCATCAGGAGCGCATTTGATTGTATAAGCACAGAGTAAATAAACTTGGCAACAGACTCACCGTATCAAGAAGCGTGGGTGGGATACGAAGCAGGAAAGCGAAGCCGCTCGCCCAGCAGGAAAGTAATATGTATTAGTGATAGCAACACCAATCCAGTTTATATTATGAATAGCCCGCGTATGTTGGACATTGGGCAGTGCATGGTAGATTTTCCCCGGGGCGTGTGTGTGTGTGTGTGTGTGCGGATCGAGTTTCACGCTGTGCGCCCGTGTGCGTGCACCGTGGCAGACTTCTTGGCAACGCGCGCAATTGCACCTCTTAGGGCTCGTCTATATCGAAGCTTACAAACGAGAAAACATACGAGTAGGACCTCAAGCTCTACATAGTATAAGTAGATGTTGGGAGCTTAATATCGTTCTACGAACAAAAAATATTCTCTTTCTATGCTCTATGGAAAGATTTTCTTTATGTTCAAAGTACAGAAAAGGGTAAATATAATTTTAGACATGTTAATATAAAACGTTATTATTTTTTTTAGATTCTATTAGACAACTAGTATGGGTCTGTCATTAGACGTTATCCAGTATCATGGCTGCTTTTAACGGCATTATCTTGTCACACTGTCGTAATAAATGTAAAAACATTATTTGGTTGTGATCAGTACAATTTTTCACATGCTCAGTGCAATCGTGACTTTAAGCCCCAGTGGAGCGATTAGCACCAACCACAAAGTTTAAGAAATCGATGTAGTCCTTTGTGAACAGTGACATACACACGCACAGAAATAAAAAAGATAATCTGGATTCGACTTCGCATAATATTTAGTCTATTTAAAGAGCTCTTTTTTTAAATGACATGTTAATCAGATAAAATACGCCTCTTCTGGGACTGACGTAAAATTTAAAGAAACATCTTTGGCCATATTTTATATTTATGTGCTATAACAATGTGTAAAAGCATGGCAATACGCGTAGTGACTTATTTATTAATTAAATGTAATTCTCATTCATACTATAGAAAACTATTAGCTTTTGGCACTGCTCTATACAAATTTATTTGTTTGCCACATTTCATGCTCCTCCGTCAGCTGAATTTCCGTAAAAATACCAAGAGCTTTTGCTTCAGGTATTAATATAGTGTAACCACTAAACATCTGGTGGTAGAGCATAACATCTGTTTACAGCTTTTACTGCATTTATACGGCCGCGCTCGCCTGGGACACCACCGCCCTTTGCATAATTGCCATTAAATAAAGTATGTGTGATTTATGGGGTTCCCGGATGGCAATTCCTATCCTCTTATTTTCCCTTTCCTTTCCTCTTAATCACTAATCATGACCTATCCTATCCAATAAACCTATTTTATCCAATTTCCAAGGTTGACTACGCACTCGTGTACTAACTAAAGTACAGATAAACCGTCTGCTCTTTTGTCTTCCGTTTCACAAAAACATAGATAGTCGAAATTAATGCACATCAAGACGCGCCCTAGGGCTTAACGAGAAAGCGCGTGTGTGGCTCGGCACAGCGCACGCAGACACGTCGACGCCTGAGCGAGCGGCGGGACAATGTATTCGTTGCATTCGAGACAATCGCCCGACGCGATGACATTTCGCGTTTGAGCGGGAAATGTAAATGGACCACGATCGGTGGCATTCTGCCGCCATCTTTAACCAATGCATTGATGTCTACTTTTTTTTTCATTTCATCTTTCAAAGGATATTATCGGCCAGACACAATCTAGTAATTATCATCTGTCAATAAACATGACCTTCTCATAAAATAACATTTTATTTAAATATTGATCGAATTATCGGATATTTGAATATTATGTCGTTTAACGCAAATGATGAAATCTGTTTTTATTATATTCAACAATTTAAGTATCTTGTTTGTATCGAATTATGTATAATTGTGATCAAAATAACAAATTTCACAGTTTATGTTTTTCAATCTAAAATATTAAAAATAAACGAGCGTATACTACCGCACAATTCACATTGACTTATGAAATAATTTTTTCCCATTACAAATAGAGGCCCGTTACTAAACATAGAACGTGGTACAAACTAACCTCGAACGAGAAACTACGGCTACTACGATTTAATTAAGAGATATCTGTCCTTTCACTGTGATCTAATAATAAACGCCGGCATGACCTTATTATTCAAAATCCAACATCGGATTTGTCTTTTATGTTATTGTTAATTCAAAGGATTTCGCAATTTTGTGAACCCAAATTTTCATTACGTATATATCTATAGTTATACGAATTTTTTTGGTTTTAGATACAAGCCAGAAATTAATCACATTCGTGTTGGATAATCTATGATATTTTTCTATTAAAACCAGACTTAAAAATATAATTTTATTATAATGTGTACACAGGTTCGAAAGAATGATTTTCACTCTTATTGCAACTCAAGTAGTTGCAATAAGAATGAAAACATAAAAAAAGAAAACTTTATGGATCTGTCAAAAAAGCGCGGCAAAGTTATAAATGTGCCCAGGCAACGAACAACCGACGTATTCCAAATTCAAATATCATTCATAAGTTGGGTGAAGTTACGTAACTGAACCAATGGCGTTATTTTGACGGGCCCGGGTCAACGGCACGATAATTAGACGATTAAGATTATGACGTGGAATATTCGGGGGCCGCCGTCTTGGCAGACTTGGCACAGGTTCGGTGTAAAATTAAATTTTCAAATCATACCGCCACGTCTCGACGCTTCTCACTTCTGACATGGCACGCATGTCCTTTGTTTCCAAGTTATTTAAAAATCTAACACTCTAGTGACATTTGTTTTTTTTTTGTTATGAAGCTGCCAGAAAGGATGTCCAATGACAATTACTGCAATTAAAATGATATTTTTTATTATCCTGTGGAACAAGTTTGAGCATTAACAAAAACTTTATGAGGTATATTAAAACACTTAGAAAAGCACTCGTAGACATTTTTTGTACATTTTATCTATTCTTTGTTATCTATATAAATTATTACACTAATAAAACGATAAAATATAACAGAATCGCAAAAATATCACATCTTTTCTTAATGTATTCAATAAATTCGTGACCTTCTTCGTTCCGACACACAGAGAAGCTCCAAAAGAGAATCAACGATGCACAGACAAAAAAAAAACGCTACCTTTCTTTACGGCCTGTCAAATGACCGGCGTTGTATAAATTAATTGTCTGTGACACAAAAATGTTGTACCATTCAGTTGTTTTACTTAATACGCACACCTGTTACGAGACGGTCTGTCGCCGAAACTCGTTTTTATTTTTAATAATAACGTATTCCATTTTTAAAAAAATACGATCATCTTGGTTCGGGCAGACTGAATAATAAATGTGTCTGGTCGAATCATCCGTCGGTTTCATTTTCGGATTTTGGAGAATCACAACTCCAGCTCTCCAATTTATTACTTTTTTTATTATAAATGATTATGTGGATGGAAGCAATAAAAGGGTTAAAATCTTTTAAATTAAGGTTTTTGGGGATTCAAAAATGAGGACTTTGTAATCGGTTCGACATATTTGAATTACACAAAAAAAAGGCCATGTTTATTACTACATCTGGTAACTAAAACGAACGAAAGTTAGATCAATCCGTCATCCATCTTAAACTAAAATCTTACTTACTAACGTGTCCCACGTTAGTAAGTTAGATTTTAGTTAGAAGAAAGTTAGAAGTCTATACCATTGTACTACAGAAATATTTATTAAATTTCTACTATGCCCTCTTAATACTGTGATTCTTAAGATCTAAAAATAATTTCACATAAAGCCTTAAAATATGATCTAGAATAGTTAAAACGCGTCATAGAATGGAGTAATTGGACCCGTTTTTAATGTCAAGAAAAAACTATTTTTACTCCCCGACTACGATGGAGAGGAGTTACAAGTTCACCGCGATTAACTGTCAAGGTATGTGTAAATTTATATCTGGTGTTAAACAATCTAAAACACTAGAAAAGACATCGTTGGGTAAATTAGATTTAATTTTTAAAGAGATTCCTTTCAATGAACAAACTCAAAATACTACTAAAGTTTGAAGATTTACCAAAGCACACATTGTAAAGGGCCAAAGATGTTTGCAGTGTAAATTGGTTATGTACATTTGGAGCCCCACAAAACCTGAACATCCTCTGTGAGTGTACATTCCTAGAAATTCTCCATTATAAACAATGCCGATGTAACGCAGAAGCATCTTGTTCCATATAGGTGGGTGGAGTTGACGTGTTGTACACGACAGTGCGAGATACAAACATACATTGCTTATTTATCATTAGCTGGTTACACCCGCGTAAATTTTCCCTACTGGGTACAGCGTGATGTTATAAAGCCTAAAGCCTTCCTCGATAAATAACCTACCTAACGTAAGAACAATTCCTCAATTCGGACTCGTAATTTCTGAGATTAACGCGTTTTACCAAAGTCTTCAGGTTTAAAATATTAATAAAGATTTAAATGTCGGCGATGATCACTATTCGGCCCTTGTGCTGAGGACGTCAAACGTCCTGTGAGTGAGGAGAACGCGAGCTTGGCTTGGTAAACGTCGTGTAAGGTTTTTAGATATACATTTAAAAACAAAATTGACAATCAAAACCGTACTTAAATCTGTGTAACTTTGACAGTTATTATATTATTTTTTTATTATTTCGGAAATTCGATTTTTCATGCAGATAAAAGTAGTCTTTTCAAAAAAAAATACAGACCGGGAAAAACTACGATTGAATTTTTCGTGTGCAAAATGCGGTTTGACAGTATGCCGTGGACGAAACAATTTCTTTTGGGTTTTTATCAATAGGTTTTACATTATGGTCTTTGCCGCAATAAGCCCTACATTTGGCCTTTAAACAAACACAGGGACAGAAATTGCACCTAACTCTTACTTACGCTGGCTCAGTGACCCAAAGTGGATCTTGGCCTCCAACACTATATGTCGCAATTCTTTTCTGTCCTGCGCCGCTAATCTCCAATAGACATTAGTACTTCAAAGCTGGCGCTGGTCTTTTTATATAGTATAGTCGATACCTCGGACGTCCTCCTAAGTCTGTGTGTAAATTATTATTATATTCAAATAGCCTAGATCTGCGGGCCCATCGGATGACTAGTCCAAAATTAATTATGACAAAAAAATTTGACTTTGATATCAAAATCATTTTTACTCATGGCATGACGAAAAACGTCGGGGTAATGCGTAACTGGAGCCGCCATTACAGCGACGAAGAGTCGAGAACTGTTTCGCAACCCGTACGGCGAACGCGAGAACCCGTTTCTTTCGTGATCGCGAATATGAAACGTTGCAAGACTGAAGCAATTCACGAGTTTAGAAATTAACTCAGATCCCTATAATTTTTATTTCAAGGAAAAGAAGTATTTGAAAGGTACAATGAACATATAAAAGTAGGTCTAGGCCGTGGTCTTCGAGTGTGGCAGTTAATATTGGAAAGGCAGGCAAATATCCTTATAACTAGTCCAACTTTCGAATACAGTTAGCCCTCATGGTGCGGAGGTCAGATGTCTTCGCCTTCAGCCAGTAACTAAATGGATTAAAAGTTTTGAAGTAGTTATAAAAAACCAAGAGGCCGATGGAAGATCAACTTTAAATGTGCTTAACGTTAGATGACTCATAAAACATGCGGAGTGACTTAAAAAAAATTGAGCGATGACGGTTGACAGATGTGAAACATTGAAATTATTTTATACAAGCTAATAAAAATGATAATCAATATTATAATTAATTATTTAATCACTATTTATCATTAAATATAATAGCATCGCCACGATTCACACACTACTACGTGTAGACTACGTATAGTCCATACATTCCATCATATAGCGTGACAATGCGTCGCCACGGCCTGTATCGCCTCGCCAACAATCATGTTTACCCTAGCCTATAGATGTTTTACATAAAAAATCGGATGATATAGATTCAATTAACGGCTTACTACGCAATAGATAGCACTCGACTAGAATTACATTGCATTAGGCGATTGGAAGTTACTTGGCAGTCAATGGTTATCTCTGGAAGCGTCTAATGTTTTGGCCAAAACAAATAGACGTAGACAAACGTGTCAATAAATCGTATCGAGCCACTCGAAGACACGGCGTCTCGAGATACACTCGAGCTCCGATGTACCGTATGATTCATGCGCCGAGAGGTTTCAATGTATTTATTCGCGGTGTTCCACGAAAACCGTACAACGAATGCCCGCTGATTTCGAAGAGGTCAATCGGTGTACACCCGGCCACCCAAGTCCGCTGGCCGCCCCGCTTTCATGCCAATGCTGCAGAAGACCCGTCCATGCGTTCACCGCGTCGACCACCGTACGCGCCGAACGGATTATGAACATTTACAGCGATCAGCAATCATAAATTTCGCTTTACTCGGAAATAAGAGATGGATGTGAAGCCTTTGCTGCTTTTCTTTTTCAGCTGCCAGTTGTCATTTTACATCGGCGTGCGCAGAGTGGAGTCTGTGTTCGGGTTCTTATTTTGAATTCACATTTACTGATGCTGCGTGTTCACTATTATTAATTCGTGCTGGCAAATGATTTCCATTTTACAAACAATCGAAAAACATAAAGTTAGAAGTGATAAAACATTATCGACATACTCAGACAGAATTGAAGATTAGGTTGAGCTGGAACATTTGGCAGAATGTGCTAGACATTATAATGTGACGTCAACTTTTAAAGGGGAATCGTGTCACACACGTGCCTAAAAATCAGATGTCCGATAATTGGGTTCTGGCGTCTGGTTACGGCATGTCGCCGGGATTGACCAAGAAAGTCGTTTATGGTGTTGTGTTACCGCACGCTCACCGAGTACCCAGTTGGGTAGGTCAAATGTCAACACTGTAGTGGGCACCGCTTAGTGCCAACGCCAGCGGAAGCGTACAATAGGAATTCAACTTAACCAACAACCAGGGTCATTAACAAATTTCTGGTTAAAGTGGGTGATTGCAGTACAAAGAGGAAGTTTTTGTCCAATATCCAGTAGTTAGAAAATGCTTGGTAAAGATTGAGCGAAGATTGTGGGTTTGTGTTCATAGATGGATTCTTAAACTGAGGCTTTACAGTGTGACGTATCGTGAATTAATAGCATATTGATGGAAGTTCAGTAAGAGTTGTGAATGTCACATGCAAATTTATAGCTGAATGTGAATTGCGTCGTAACCAGCAATTGCCTTATCTTCGTATGTTTCGATTCATAAGCATGATTTTCAACTACGAACCTTGTTTCCGCTTTCCGCTGGGTCTCGACTTCTAGTGATGTGACATAGACGTCGCTTCCGCGTAATCATATCGCCTCGGAGTTGGTTTACAAATGCCTCATGTATGCCAGGCTCAGGGACGGTGGGCGACGCAAGTGCGACAGTGTACAACCCTAGTTGAATCGGAATATGACTTACGATCGTGTAGAACGTGTACAGTGCAGAATGTTAGCCGCGCGGTCGACTGTATCAACTCTCTACTGCAACATATTAATGCTTTTTAGTGTGTGGTAATGGATTATCGTTAACTAAATATTGGTAACGTGAAGAGAGTATATTTTATGTGTGATTAAAATACAAGATAATCACAAAAATATTTTATAACTGATATCTTTAGTTATACAAATTCATCTCTGTTTGACATGGAAAAATTAAGATATCGATACGTACACTGAATTTCTACCATTCTATATATATGCATGATTTAGGAAGCAATGGCATCATAAATTAACGTGATTTTAAAAACCAACGTCACTTTACAAGTAGATTTAAAAACTTAACGATTACATATCACATAATAACACAATTTTGATGGAATTGGATATGCCAAGATAAACCTGATGAAGTTTCGAGTGAATTAATTAGGAACTGATTGATCATGACATCTTGTGAACTACACGCCCGACTAACTAATATCATACAGTTACCCCTTTCCCGGCGTTAATGCTAAATAATAAAAGATTTTGATCATTTCCAAAATCACTTGGTAAAACAGCAAGAAAAAACAATCAATTACAGATAATCTAGAGAAATATTCAAAAATTATAAGAGGCATTGTAAGAGGACCGGGAAAAATTATAAATCGATATATTTTAATAACGAGAAATATTTTCAAGGGAGCCTTAAAAAAAACAATCTAAATACAAAAAAGAATCAAATTCATCGCGTAGAGAAACCAGACAGGTTTATGAATAATTATTTATTCAAAGAATTGTGATAACAAAACATTTTGAATAGTTGAAAATCATGTCTTTGCCAACTCCACGGTATTGACATAAAGTGGAGTTAGCTGGTTTGTGAATTAAGGTATCGATATGTATTTATAACATTCTTACAAAATTATCTATACAATAATAAACATATGAATGGCCACAATAGTATGTGTAAATCACTTAAGTAGATTCAAAATCTGTATTAATATCATAAAACTAAAGAGTTTGTTTGTTTGTTTTGGTTGAACGCATTTATCTCAGGAACTACTGGTTCGAATCAGGAAATCATTGTTGGGTAGCCCATTTATCGTGAAAGGCTTTTGGTAACATAACATTACGTTATGACAAACAGGAGCGGAGCATCGATGAAAAATGTTGCAGAAACGGGCAAAATTTAAGAGCTAGTTAAGAAATAAATTATCGTTAAATGTCAGAAATTTGTGTACTGCCGATAAACTGTTGTTCGGTTTGGCAAGTAAATATGTATAGTTTTAAATGCACGATTCGTACAACGTTCGGCAAACGTAGCAAATCAAATCCAATTATTTAATGACAAACGGAATATATTGAAAGGAAACTGTTATTGGCTGTTATAAGGTCCGAAACGCGTCGGTGGGTCCGAGGTACGATTTCGTGTGATTTACGGTGATGTTAAGAGCACAAGCGGTCCGGTCGCCGGTGTCCCCTTACCAACAGGTGTTCGGATATTCAAATCACTGCGCGATCAATTCAACGTTGACATTTAACATGGATACGACTCGAACTTTTCGTTTTTTAAACAACGCATTTCATTAACTTTAAATTATTGATTTTTTTTTTTCGTTTAAGAGCCGATCGCGTCGATTTTCACGCAAGATTAAACCGTTTTAATAGCTTTTTTGTATATATAATGAATGTCTATTGGTCAATATTATTACTTAGTACAAAATCTCCTATTGAGTCGAGTTTGTTAGTTCGAGCCAATCTTTGGAGAGATTGGAATTATTATTATAAGATTAACAATAACATCAGAAAATTCTATTTATGTATTGCCCAAAATTCAGCGCTTAATCTCATTAACCGTCATATAAAACTCAAGTGTATGCTCAGGCACAGGTGTACTCTTCCCTTTTGCATCATATTTTAATCCTGTGGCTCGCCTTCAATTCTGTTTGCACCGGCACAAATGAAATTGACAATTTTCTAATTACAATTTTAAGTGCTGAATTACCACGTGCTCTTCGGTGAAGGAAAAAACGTGCGGAAACATGCATATCTATGAAATAATATTTCTAAGATATGTGAAGTCTACTAATCGTCACATGGGCTGCGTGGTGGTCTATGCCCTATACCCTCGTTATAGAGGAGGCCTTAGCGCAGCAGTTGGATTATTAAAGAATAGGATGTTAAAAGTAAGTAACATCCTATATGCTTTACTACATCAGCGTCAATTCAATACTATACTTAAAAGGAAATGTAGATTTACTCCTCCAAGCAAATATGATAGGCCAGTTATCATAATGCAAGTGAACGCCATGAGCTACGTACAAACGTATCCACTTCCTATTTGATTATATGTCAAGGCGAAGACTTTCAACACAGTCAGCGATTAATCAGAGCCTAATATATAGCTACCGCGACCGGCGTATGCAATTATCGACGTTGAGATCATTAGCATAAAAGTTATAATGCCACGACAAGTTTCCGTTGCGACAAAATGTAGTAATATCCTTTGGATGACCATTAATATTTGTACAGAGATTTAATGGACCTGAAGCGGTCGCTGCGCTTTTAAGCGCTTTCTGCTAATTCCATTTTATTTCTACTTACATTTTTAGTGCGAAACTTACTTATATCGTAAATGTGTACCGTACCTCAGTTAATACAAAATGTAATAACAGATTTTAATGAAATTTAAAATAAAATATAGACAGTATAGTTATAAGAAAACAAATTGTATTATTACACATAATGATTCAAGTTTTTTGAAGTTCAAGTGAATGGACTCGCGCATTAAAAAAACACAAAAAAAGAAAATACATAGCATCTATAGAAAAAATGTAATATTATAGTGGTAACTCAGTGTCGAGACGCTCGCCTCTAATTCCGTTTACTCGAGGCGAATCTGAGTTCGATCCCCGGTGCCAGGCACCAATGTAATTGATAATTTCTTAATTGACATTTTAATTGTTGATTTACCAAGTGCTTAACGGTGAAGGAAAACATTGTGAGGAAACCTGCATGTTTGAGAAGTAATAAAAATATTTCCTAGATGTGAAGTCCACCAATACGCACTTGGGCCGCGTGGTGGACTATGCCTAATACTGTCTGACTAGAGGAGGCCTTTGCCCACTTTGGACAATGTGATAAAATAGGTTGTTACTTTACTTTTTTATAACTTTTTGAACGAATAAAATTCGTTAGTATAAAATTGTCCCAAAAACCAAACGTCGCAGAAAATGGACAAAATGTCACAGTATTGCGTTGATGTCTTTTGTAAGGACCCATTGGAACTGAAACATTGCTGAGCTTCAAAATATGCATTCGCCATATTTTATGCAACTTGCTTCTCCTTATCATTACTTAGTGATAAAACTAAAATGAAACAAAATTTGTAAAATATTTGTTACTTACTTTCTATTTTTTTGGATTTTAAAGTAATATATTTTTTTAATGTAGAGACAGTATCAAAAATTTAAAGCGCATTTAATGATATTCATAACAATTATATTTGCGACTGTCTTGTACTTGTACTCATTTTTAATGCCTAAAATTGAAAATCGGCTTCAAAATAATACTCTGCTGACGCCCGTTTGCTCAGCAAGGCGCGCTAATTGAGAGAGCAAATTGACATATGCCTCACCAGACAACCCACATCGCCCATGACTCAAAGCCAACAGCATCTGCAGCCAGAGAGAAGCTAGACTTCGAACAAAATCTCGAAACTACAAAAAATATATCTCTATGGTCACAGTAGTAACTAAATCATATTTGGTTCCTTATAATGTTTAATATTTTTATATCCTTTCGATAACTGTTTTTTAGTTAGCAGCTATATTTCCTGTTGCACCAGTAACTGAGTAATAGTAAGGGCATCTAATTATTTGCGGATATGGGCTCTTTTCTCACTTAATTTTTTGCAACAATTCTGACGAAGTAATCTTTATGTTTTAAACGTCTAAAAATTTTACGACTTAAACTCTATCGAGTCTAAAACTATATCTTTAAATAAATGAAATTATTAGTTTGAGTGAAAATTAATAATAATAAATATTAACTACGCCTGGATATAACGTTTAACCAAAGACGAGGAATAGTGGTAGAGGTGGTAGAGCATAACATCCTTTCACAGCTTTTGCTGCACTTTTACGGTCACGATCGTCCGGGGAAGTACCACCGCCCTTTGTTAAGTCGGCATAAAATAAAGTATGCATGACTTTTGGGGATGCCGGATG
>JAOCPS010245691.1:0-13544 GCA_025505425.1 Graphium colonna | reverse complement strand
GCCCTTTATAAAGTCGGCATAAAATAAAGTATGCACGACTTTTGGGGATGCCGGATGGCCATGTCTATCCTTTTTTTCCCACTCCTACCCCCTCCAAATCCTTAACCCCGACCCATTCTATCCAATAAACCTGTTCTATCCAATTTTCCAGGTTGAAAACGTACTTACGAGTCTTCGGATGTTGCGTGTGTCCATGGGCGACGGGATCGCGTACCATCAGGTCAACCGTCTGCTCGTTTGTCTTACATTTCGAATATCACTATAGCGCTATCTGTATTTTAAATCGGACGAGAAATACATAAGGGCGTATCTACATTAGGGCGAAGACATTTATCAAAAGGTTATAGTCATTTCTTTCACCAAACAATGAAATTATCTGTCGACGGAGATCGTTAATATACGTTTAAACAAGAAGTCGTCTTGTACGGATGTAGATTTAGTGCCTGCCCTCACAGCATTCGTTTATCGTCCGCAACGGAAATAGAGTGAAATGGGGCTATAAACTTTACCGTTTTTATAATTAATAGTGTTATTGACCCTATTCGAAGGAGAAAAATATAAAACAAAATCTTTTTACTGTTCGGAGTATCTTATGTGGTGTGTTTATGTAAAAATCAAAGCGGGGTTATTATTCTGTCATATAGTTTTATTTTTTGTTGTGTAACATGAGTTACATAACAGTAATATATAATAATGACTGTTAAGTATGATATAAACAGAGCTTTATTATTTACGATTAATATTAACTATAAATTATGTGTGTAAAAATATTTCTATATCGCACGATAATTCATAAAGAACAATCCAAACAGCCAAAGCCGCGGTATGACTTGCGAAAAAATGTCTGCAGTTCTTATGGAAACAGAAAAACTGTCAAACTAAATGTATATATGGCGACGTCCGAGAGACTTCGTGTCTCTTGTACTTGACCCTTGAGTATGCATTGAATCTCTGTTGCCTGATCTGTTTGTTTTGACACTAATAACTTGATGTACTACATTATTAAAATATATATTTATTGAAACTTCATTTACAAAATAAAGTACATAGGCGGACTTAATAATAACAGCATTTTCTACCAGTCAGAGATCGTGAGGAATCAAGGTGCACATAATATAGAATAAAATAGGCTTAAAAATAAAGTTATTTTAAAAAATATATACCTTGTTATATTTAATAAACTATACGTGTACTTAAATATTACACAAAATATCGATGCATTAAATACATAAAATACAAACACCAATGAACTAAATAATGCAATAAACAAAACAAAGCATTATATACATATATGTAAATATATAGTACATATTTATTATATGATTATGTTCTTATTCTACTGACAGTCTATTCAAAATGTACTACGTGCCTTTCTCTTAAACAACAATCTGTAAGTAAAGTATAGTTATAAGTAAATCAATCAATCATTTTTATTGTTCAGTTATAGGTAACATTTAGACGACAGTAATATTAGTACATATCGCTATAACTTGCCATCAAGGCGTACAAAAATATACATTTAAATTTACTACAATTATCAATAAAATATTATGCTAAAACAGATAAAAATTTGAATACAAAATCAATGTCAATTCCAAACACAATAATTAATGTTAGAATATAAAAAATTAATTTATAAACATATGTCAATGGGAAAATAAATAAGCAACAAATGTATAAGAGACACATGAGATAAAACATTAAAATAGTCAAAAGTAGAGGACATGAATTATAAATAATATCAAAATAACAAGTCGATTAACAGAAATACCAATATCGAGAAACACCAATATATAAATATATACATTTACTAATATCGTTTTGTTGTTCGTTCAGGTAATCAACCAGATGATAAAGTCAGCTTACTGTTTAAAGTTCTACATTACCGATCAATCATCTGTCAATGTGTGTTTTAGTAAACCTTGACATTGGCAGAATCATCAAGCCACTCTTGATGGAGCTATAATAACAAAAGAAGAAGAAGACTGTAAGAAGATTTTTATACATAATACAATATGTTTGTTTAAGGGGCCTATTCTGTCGATTTAAATAAATCTGCCCACAACGAATATTAAACCAACAATTTTTAAGTTTTAGCTGACTAACGAACATCTTAATTTATGTATAAAGTCTTCGTTGCGAATGTTGTTCTTGGAAAATACATTTATCCACTTTAAACGTTACTTACTGAAATTAAGCTAAAATAGCCTTACGAAGCCTAAGTCTAACAAACACTAGTTCCGTTAAGAAAGTATTACTCAGATTTCTAATCGCTCCCGGCATCCAATGTATGCAGCTGAAACGAAGTTAGCGGCGACCATAGCTCCCTGGCAATTAGTCCTAGCCCGTGGTCATTAACTCGCATAGCGAGCGGTCGACGACCCACCACGACTGACCTCCTCGCATACAACAAGGGTTGGCTTCTTTTGTTTTTTGAGAAAAATATTGGACGCCCAAAATTCAGGAGAATATGTACTACATTCTCCTGTAAACTGCTAAAATATACAAAAATAAAGGATATTTCCCAAAAGTGGTACCAAGAAATCTCATGCTCCAAGATCAAATTTATATAAATTTATAAAAATTTATATTAATTATTTTCACAATTTCTTACACTTTATGGATTAAAAATATAGATTTTGCTTTCTATTATCGAGCCGTAGAATGCAAGACAAACTATTTTTGATGAATCGATTTTCCCATTTTATGAAATATCTTTGAAACACGGGTTTCCTTTAGGAAAAGAACTCCGGTAGGCATTAATATAATAAGTCTAGTCTTCAAAAAAAAATGTTTGGAATAGTTTGGAATACACAATTAATTAATATCTCTCTATATTTACGAACGGTTGGTTTTGTACCCATAATAGCATTGCGCTGCAGGCAGTTCAAAAGAGAAATAAAAGCTCAAATAAAGCATAAGCGGGTGTTTTTTTTTTAAGCAGAAGTATTTATTTATTTTTTTACTTTATTGCAATAACCTTAAAATTAAAGGCCACAAAAGTCCTTATCGCATTCTCTACCAGTCAACCGGGCGTGGTAGAAGATCGGCTGTGGTAGGTACAATAAAACAAATATAATAATAAAATAAATTTATAAAACATTAATAAATGTAACTTTATAAATGACAAATAAATAACTAATAAATAAAAACACAAATATTTACACAATATAGTATATGTATCAAAATAGAGTAGGATAGTTATTATAATGTATGGTTCACAACCCTACATACAACGCCCACACCAGTCTTTGTTTGCCTTTTTTCTCTCATTGCCAGTTAACTCTGTCGCGGATTCTGACGTGACGTCGCAGATGCGTCACTTTGCATCGTGTCTCGCCATGTTGCGACACGCCTCCCGAGTGTCCGATGTCGTGGTGATTTGTTATGCGATCGATGTGAATGGCCTTTCTCTTCCCGTATAGCCTATATATTGTTAGACTAGCTGGACCCTCCGGTTTTACCCGCGTTTTTGCAACATTTTATATTGATGCTCCGCTCCTATTGGTCATAGCTTGCTGTTCGTATTTTCAATTCGGACCAGCAACTCCTGAGAAAGTGTTTTCAACCATACAAACATACAAACTCTTCTGCTTTGCAATATTGTTATGGATTATATTATGCTCGCGATTTTGTCACGGACCTCGTAACAAAGTGTCGTTAGAAGACAGTTGAAGGTTTTTGTTTTTATAGAGCTTACAAGAAACTAAGCTTTTATATCTATAATTCGTTCAGTGTTAAGACGTCTGATTTTTTTGAAGTGACAGTTAATTAAATTGATTTTGTTCCTATAATGCGTAAAGATCAGATACGGTAAGGGTACGCACCAACACTTACGGCTACACGATAAAATCGTTGATATCAGGAGGGGTAGTACCTCCGAACTTTTTTTGATGTTAATTAAACCCGTCGCCCATGGACACACACAACATCCGGAAAGTTGTCAGCCTAGGAAATAAGTGAAAGCCGGTTTAGTGGATAGGACGGGTCGGGAATATATTAATGATTAGGAGGAGAAAGGAGTGAGAAAAGAAGGGGGAAGGAATGGTGTGTAGAGTGCAGGGTTCATAAAGAAGTATTATTCTGACTAGAGTTACTCAAAAAAAATTGTATTCTGAGATTGTACGACTAACAAGATATTAAATCACTTGTGCATTCATAATGTTATTAAGTATGACGTATAGGAATTTCTTTAACACCTAAGAACTTATAACGCAATCGAAACCGCAGAGTGGAATGCTACTGCTCATCCGGATTGTCTAGGGAGATATGTAACCAAAGTTTTTATATATACATATTTCAGTTACTTTGTACTAAGTCCGTAATATGTTACTATGTTTAATCGACTACAAAAAAGTTTTTTTATGTGTGTTCGCGCATATCGTCGTCTTTTATAAACTGATTATAATTTTTTTTTATTCTTCCGGAATGGTCTCATAAAATTTTCAGGAAAATCGATTCAATGGTTTTTCTTTTAAATCTCTCAAAGTAAAAAAAAATAATTTTTGTGTTTTTGCTCGTATCTCCGTCATTTATGAACCAATTTCATAAATTATTCTTATACATGATAGAGTATTATTCGTAGATAGTCCCATAAACTTTAATTAAAAATACCAAAATTTAGGATTTTTTGCACATATCTCCACAACTTATCAACTGATTTGAAAAAATATTTTTTATCTGATGGTTCCACAAAATTTTTATATAAATTGGATCAGTGGCATTAAACATAGCGGATATGTTTCGTAAGTACACTTATAAGGCGTTTGAAGTCGGTTTTTGTAAGTTTATGTGAGAATAAACTTGTAATGCCTTATGTTTGTTCCTCTTATTAAACGTTTTAATTTGTAGACAAGCAAATGCCAATAGATAATCCGAAGATGGAAGAACGTTGCAGATGTAGTTTGTATTTTGTGAAAATAAATTTGTTTACGATGAAATTTGGAGACATTTATATATTTTGGTAAGAATCCGACATAAATAATAAGTTTATGCGAATGATAAATACAGCGGTGGTTTTGATATCGCTCTAAACGACAAGGAACCTCATAAAAATTTATAACGCAAACACAATTTTAAAACGAAACATTTTCCCGATATCTGTATGCCGGCGGGCGTTCGGAGCTTTCTAGTTAAATTTAAATAAAAATATAACTACGCCTACGGGAATGGATGTACGTGACACGTGTTTGAATTTAAATGTAAATTTAATTTCACATTATGTAGACGAATGGACATACAACATATACAGATCCTGTATCAAAACGCAGGATTAAATGAATCTAATTGTAAAATGAAAATAGTAGTAAATTAGAAGCAAGATACTTTGTAACTAAAAACTCGATTCAACAGAGTAGCAGAGACGTAGAGGCGAAATTGTTTTTTTTTAGCATGTAAGAGTCCGACACTACCCGGGCTTCCCTTTCCTGGTGTCCATGATGGATTTTTCCCGCTTCGCCTTAAGTCTCAAAAAAAATTAAACAGTGAACGCTATATAGAGCTCTATATATACGCTCTATATAGAGGTGGTAGAGCATAAAACTTTTTACATTTTATTTCGGCATAAAATAAAGTGTGCATGACTTTTGGGGATACCGGATGGCCATGTGCTACCCTTTTCTTTTCCTATTCCTATCCTCTCTAAATCCTTAATCCCGATCTCATCATATCCAATAAAACTATTATATCCGATCTCTTAGGTTGACAACGCACTCGCAGCTCTCCGGATGTCGCGTTTGTCTATGGGCGACGGGATAGCCTACCATCAGGTGAACCGTCTGCTCGTTTGTCTTGCTTTCCATAAAAAAAATCCTCAACACTTTTCTTGAATAAAATTTGTTTGAAATTGACGTGGAAAACTAAAATATCGCATACCACACTGACATTAAACTTGAGCATAAAGGCGCAGTAAAAACTAGCATCACGAATACTGATACATAGAATAAAAAAATTAGCTCATTTGAACCAATTTCAATAAAAAAGTTTCTTATTGGGAGTAGTTGCTTACAGGGGAAAAATGGAATATAAAAATACTTACTTATGCTTGCTTACATAGAGCGTTCAGTGTATTTTATACATGAATTTTCATAAATTTACCTTTATGAAATTTTCGCTACTAGCTATATTTCGTAGATTTGTCGACCTTATCATTTGCTGCTCACCTCCTAGAGATCGAAGCGTGATACTACATAGCCTCAACTATTCTACTAACATGAATGTTGCTATCAACTACAAATAGAATATTTCCGTCCCTCCAAACAGTTTCAGGGGTAACAGCATTTAAACAAAAATACTCTTCACCTTTACGATATATATTGGATCAGTTCAGATTATCAATAAGTCACAAAGTGTTTCACACACCCCAAACACTTTGTCATGAGCCAGAAATGATGTATTTAAATAAGAACTCAAACCTTTAACCAACCTACGTTACTATTTTGTCAACAAAGATTCGGTTTTTAGTTCAAGGAGGTGCTATAATCAAAACAAATATATTAAAGAAAGTTTACCTATAAGTTACGCTAAATCATTTTCACGATGCACCCGTAGTGATGTCTAACAATGATATAGCAATTTTTTTTATGAAATGGAGGGTCCATTTCATTAGGGTAAAACAATTTAGGGTGCCCGGGGAACTTGCGGGGTTGCGTCCCATCATCAAAGAAATATTTCTAAGTCTTCCGAATGTTAAAATAAGGGGGTCGAATAGGCTTTAATGAACTAACTATACAACAAGTGATCAGCTCAACTTTTTACATTTAGTTTTTAATAATTTTAACATTTCTACTAAAATCTTATATACCTGTAGCAAATTAATATTAAAAGTGTACCATTTTTACTTTTATGTATGATAAAATAACTTCTAGTAGTAATAACTTCTACTATATACTTTTATCTTATTTCGCATCAGTGTCATCAGAATATGATAAAACGAATTCATTGTTCTCCAAGTTGTTTTTGCAAACCCATACTTAACCTGGTATATAATTATTAATAACTAAATTACATATCAATTATAAAATACTAGCTATTATACATGGCTTTGCTCAGGGTAATGTAGTCTTAAGCAATGAACTTTAATACATGAGATATTAGATTTTCTTTTAGGATTCTTAATATAATTGATAAATAAACAAACAAACTGTTGTATATATAGTATAAGTTTAAATTGTGGGTAATGGTTAAGACAGATCTCACTTTAAAAAAAACATTAATAAAATTTTGTTAAATTGCTTAGAAAATAAATACATTATTATTTTATTCAAAAGAAACACTGCCCTTATTGTAAGATAAAGGTCTGTGTTTCAAGCATAAAGACAAATACTCATGTCCGAAACAAATATTTGTAAGTCGTTTGCTCCGGGTGGGTATCGAACCCATGAACAGCGACGCCGAAGCCCGCGTCTTAGTAACTGCGTCAACCGTTCATCTAAATTATAAAGTCTACACGATTAGCCAATAGAACCTAAAAAAACAGCTACCGAATTTTAAATGCAAAGTAGCCGTTTTGATATTTATGCGCAACATTTCTCAACTGGGTGTTAATAAACAATAAATCTCTGTAAATATTGTATATTTACGTTATTCGTATAGTGTGAATGACTTTTAACAGTATTCGTGCGGTCATTGACCCCGACCCCGGCGTAATTGTTGTTGTCGTAAAACGGAGAAATGTAATTAAGGGACCCATGTACGAGTATATCAAGAAAGGTATGTTATTACTCTATTTTATGACCTAGATCTATAAATATGATAGCTGTAATAAATGTTTATGTAATATACGCTAATGTATTTGAAAATATAAGTATATAATATAAGTATTTTCTTTGCTTATTAAATTTAACAACCGCAACAGAGATGTCAATTAACGTTTGATTAGACCTATATTAATTTTATTGCTAGATAGAGTTTATTAACACGACTTTAAGTTTCATATTAATTGATACATGAGAGTACTTATAGAGTACAGCCAGGAAACATGTATTAGTTGAAATATTGTTATCGTTAACTTTGAGCCTTTAACTCGGTTTACTCGAAATGAACTCAAGTTTAAACCCCGGTGGCAGCACGAAATTGTTCATTTTCTAATTGCAATTTTATGTGCATTTACCACGTGTTCTGCACTGAAGGATAATATAGTGAGGAAACCTGTATATCTAAGTAAGATTTTTTTTCCACGATATGTGAAGTCTGCCAATCCGCACTGGGGGCCGCGTGTTGCACTAAGCACCAAACTCTTTTTCTATAGGTGGCCATTGCCATAGCAATGGGGCGATTTGAAAATAGGCTGCTCCTTTATTGCTAATTTTAATATACGTATATAACTTAATTTGGTACATGATCAATTTATATCTCTCTACAATGCCGCCTTTTAAAAAGTCCGAGCAAAGTGTCTCTTTGACTTTTTAAGTCTATCGGAACCGATATTTTACAAGCTTTTATTTATTTTCCCGTTGTCTGTGTATTTGTAATAAATCTTGGAAGTTAAATTTAACCCACATTCTGGTTGCCGATTAAGATGAAATTTTGCACGCATGCAGCTGATCTAATGATGGTGCTGGTGGGTAGCCATAGGAACTCTCTAATTACACGACGCAAACCCATAGATTTTGGGTTCGTTTGATTCGTCTTGAAGAGCACTATACGCCTATAAAAGCTTGTTTTATAAAAGCAATTTTTTAACTTAATTAAATTACTAATACGGGCTCTTAATTTCGCCGAAGTTTTAATGTATTATTATATATAAATACATAATGTCAATTATTTAATATACAAACAAACCAGCTTCTACGGTTTTATAATATGCTTACAGATAAGCAAGATTTTAGTTTCCTAATCATTTTGTCTTCGAGATAAAGCCACATGTCTAATGCAAATATGCATTGTGTTTGTGCGTCCTGATATACGTTATTTTTCAAACAAATGCATTATTTCGTTATCTTATCGCAATAATTACGTTTTGTTTTATCCGTTATCTCCCAGTTTGCAAACGTTCCTATAATGGAATTAAATTCGTTTGATGTTAGTTAATGCAGTTTATTTGTATATCGTTTGATGAATATCTTTCAAGATTTACTTAAATACGTTATATTAATACAATATATTCTAAAATAAACGGTCTGTATTATATATGATAACAGTTTTGGTGTATAGTAAGATCTTTATTATTTTGAATGTAAAATATAATTACCGTGAAGACTTCAAGACTGTATTGTGATTTGGTAGTAGAAAAGTCTAAAAAATTACTTAAGTGAATAACGTTTGAAATTTATAAAAGCCAGAGAACATCTTAAACAGTGAGGAAATCTTACATTTGACGAAAAATTGCTTTCATATTACGTACGTAGGTATTTTATAAAACATACTCATATGTATATATCTATATGCTTATGCATTATACGATAAGTATAGTCTAGCATGAATGTCTCGTGTTTTTGACAAGTGCAAAATGCTGAGAGAAAAGATTTGAAAATTGACAAAGGTCAGTGAAGATTTTGAACCGTTAAACTCGTGCAAGTCCTAGGTTCCACTGGAAGATTTTCGTGCTTTTACAGTATATCGTATTATATAAAACATACTCTTATGTATATATATATATATATATACATACATATATATATATACACATATATATATATATATATATCGCTCGCCCGGGGTCGTTGGACACTGGATGGTGCCGACAATGCGCCGGTCTAGACTTGAACGGGCACCGATAGCTGGAAATTGTTATGGGCGAGCACATTCGCGAAGGAACGGGTTGTCTACCTTGGGATTCGTTCTGGAATGTTCTCATATTCCACTGTGCCCTAAGGCGCTTTATATATAGTTTTATCGCTGGAAAGTAAAATCATTTTTACGAAAAGACTTCAGCTTTCGGTGCCTTAGCTCAAATAGAACAAGCATGGTCTTTATTATGAAAAGATTTTACTAGAAGCAAGTATCAACTTAGCAACTTGGCCATCCATTATTAAAAAAAAATAGTTTTGAGTTATTTTCGCATATTGCAAGTCGATGATGCTTTTAAATAAAATCCAGCGAAGTACTAGTAGGACTTTTTTCTTAGACTTCCGTATATATTTGTATACATGCAAATAATTAAACTATGAGTTTTAGAAAAAGTCTACGACTATAAGGACAATAAAGTAATTCTATAAGATTTCGGTTTTCTTTTTGAGTACTGTTTTTCTGAACTGTAATCAATGGTTTTAGAACATTGTGACATTTATAAATTAAACAATTTTACGGATTTTATCGCGGTTTATTGAAATTTTATCACCCGACGTTTTGAACTTTTTTTAGCGTTTATGGTCATGGGTATGACTGAGATGTTTGATGTCCTGGTGTCCTTTGTCAATCTTGCAGACCGTCACGCTGTAAAGGGTTTAAAACGTCGGGTGATAACATTTTAAGTATACCGCGATGAAATCCGTAAAAAAGTTTAATTTATAAATGTCACAATGTTCTAAAATCATTGATTATCCAAGCTCTTCATGTGTACATATAACTTATTGTTAGTTGGTTTTGTAAAAATAAGAATTTTAATTTACATGTTGCTAACGAACTACTTTTAACGATTTATGAAGATAATGATGCATTAAAATTATGCTTCGCTGTCCGCCAACTACTGAAAATATTCTAAAATAAGTGTTCATAAATAAAATACCAATCGTACTTGTCAAATAATATTCAGATTAGATGTCATATTTCAACAGGCGTAATTACGTTTGACGTCAAATGTATTAGTGTTAGTGTTACGCCCACACAATCACAATCGGCTATAATTTTTAACAATAAAATTTTTATTTCGGAAACTTTATAAGTAACCAGCTACTACTCACGAAATCGCAAATGTAGTAAAAATGGTTGGATCTTTATTTTGAGTTGGCTTTCTTTACCTTTCTCTGTTAGTTTATGAAGGCTATTCCATGGACAGCTATTCATACCAACGCATCTATACTTGCGTAACTAAAAGTTAAGACATGGCTCTCTACCATCTGCTTCAAGCGAATTCTAGAGTTCTTACACATTGCCAGAAAAGAGGGAGATAATCTAGAAAATCTAGTATTCACTGGCAAACTACAAGGAAAAAGACAGCGTGGGCGCAACCCAATGCGTTGGTGTAACCAGATCCACCACACTCACTCACACTCAATTTCATCGTCTATAATGCTCTAAGAGTAGCCGGAGATAGAAGGAAATAGTGTACCATCGGTAAATTAAAGGTCATGGGAAGAGGTGGTCACGACCCTCAGACTGAGGAAGACGTATTGAAGAGGGATATGGAGGCAGAAGCATAAAAAAGAAAAAAAAGTATTTTTTGTTGCATATTCACATGGCTGAAAAATATATTTAAATAGAATAGATTATCTTGGAGAATAAAACCTAAATTTAATATAATTTAATTTATTATGGCGTATCAGAACCTTAATTAAATTTATTTTATTAATAAATATAAACTACCTGGTTTATTCCAATTTCCATCCTTTTTGCATTTCATTGATGCTCCGCTACTATAGGTAATAGCGTAATGCTATATAGTCTAAAGCCTTCCTCGACAAATGGGGTATCCCGCTTCGAAAGAATTTTTCAATTGTGATCAGTAATTCCTGTGACTTGCATGTTCAACTAAACAAACAAACAAATACATCTGCTTTATAATATTACAATAGATTGTGCTGCCAGCTAACTCATTAATGTATTATAAGTTTAATGCACAGAACCAACGAAACTCGTGTAAGAATACAATAATTTTGAGGTCTCCTTAAAATGACTCGGAAACTTCTCTTCCCTTTTTGTACTACACGCATCAAATCTCATTCTGGTAGGCTTTGTTATTATTTATGGCGACCGTCTAAAAGTTATTATTCATTCCACGTGAAACAGGACTATTTTTGTGGATAAAAGTCTGCTGTGTTTTTCTGTATTACTGATAATATGTATGCAAAATTTTCGTAAAAATCGTTATAAAATAAAAGTATGCATGACTTTTGTGGTTGCCGGGTGGCCATTCTTACCCTATTGGTGTTACACTCCTTTTCCCTCCGAATACATAATCCTAACCCAATATTATCCAATAAACCCATTCTATCTGATTTCCCACGTTGACTACGCACTCACTATTCTATTTCTATTGTGTTTGTCTACGGGCGACGGGATCACTTAACATCAGATGAACCGCCCGCTCGTTTGTCTTTCGTGCAACGATGTCTCAGGAAAAAAACATGTCTCAGGAACTAGTACTTCGAATTGAAACATTGTTTTCAGTGTTGGATTGACATTTTATCAAGAAAGGATTTCGGCTATATAATATCACACTATGATCAACGGGAGTGGAGCATTAACGAAAAATATGTAAAAATAAAAATAAATTACGTGGGTGAAATCGCAAGGAACAACTTATTTAATTAATTATAAATGCTGGAATCTCATATATATTTTACTAGTGGAACTGACAGACGGTGTCTTATTCAAACATTAGGAATTGCCATCAGAGCCACCTACCGAGTCCAATTGTGAATCTAACCTATCCATACAAGATTTTTTTTTACATCGATGCCGTCGATTAATGGGAGTTCGGTAACATACATACGTATACAAGATTTATGTATGTAAACATATATAAGAATTGCGGTTTATTATTTCTAAATAAACCATCCTTTACTGAGACATTTGAAATAAAAACATACAGACGAATAAAAAATACTATAACTATACTTTAGAGTATAGAGTATGGACAAGATACACCAGATCCATCTTATTATATACTTGGCAAAAAATATTGGACGCGAATAAATAGATACTCTGATTTTTTGCATCGTGATCTTGTATTTTTTCGTTTAACCTATACACATCTTTGGTATTAATGTTTTTTTTTTCTTTATTGTTACAGGTAATTGAACTTGATTTTTTGCCGTCGGATGCTGTTTTTCGTTGATGGTTTTTCTTGGTAACGTAACATTGTAATTTGTATGGTAACATTGCAGGTTGAATGTACTAATTTAAATGGATAATACGTTTCTTTTCCTTAAAATACTATTAACAAGATTTTTGTACAATAAATGGTTGAATTAGAGCAAACATTTTATTTAAATTATTTAAATTTACGTTCTTTGATTATGCAGTCAAAAATAAATAAATTCTAAAGGTTTTTTTTATCTAATAATAAAAGTAAAGCAACAGCCTATTTTTAAACTGTCCCATTCAATTTATAAAGTCGGTGCTAGAGCATAACATCCTTTCACAGCTTTTGCTGCACTTTTACGGCCACGCTTATCCGGGGAAGTACCATCGCCCTTTGTAAAGTCGGCATAAAATAAAGTATGCATGACTTTTAGGGATGCCGGATGGCAATGTCTCAGGCCTTTACCCTTTTCTTTTCCCACTCCTATCCTCTCCAAATCCTTAATCCCAACCCATCCTATCCAATAAACCAATTGTATTCGATTTCCCAGGTTGGCAACGCAGTCGCAACTCTCCGGATGTTGCGTGTGTCCATGGGCGACGGGATCACTTACCATCAGGTGAACCGTCTGCTCGTTTGT
>JAOCPS010245580.1:0-13546 GCA_025505425.1 Graphium colonna | reverse complement strand
CTTTTCAGGCAATCGGGTGATCAGCCCGCATTGCCCTAATCCAACCAAGAAACAACAACACAAAGTCGTTGTCCCCCGCGGGGTTCGAACCCACGACAAGAATTTTATGGAAAAAGATTTTATTGACAAAGTATCATAAAGTATCTGTATATGCATGACCTGAATTAGAAGACAAAATTATCTTTACTTATGCTGCCATATCCTATGTCAAGAATATAAAGTTTACAATATCAATACGATATGCTATCTTTGTGAACATACCTGAGGAAGTTATTGTCTTTAATTCTCATTTTAAACTGTAAAATAAAATGATAAAAGGGGAAAAGACATGTACGGATATAGATATGGCCATCACATAAAAACAGGAATGCTGTTGTTATGTTTTTGTGTTAATGTTATATTATGTTAACGTAAGGAAAATAAATTCAAGCAAAAATGCTCAAGGAGGCAAGGATATTCCGCTCTTATGGATTTTTCTTGCTTCCATAGATTTGTATCTAGGGGAGAGTAGTGTGTTTCTCTTTACCATTAATATAAATAGTTGTTACTGCTCAATGAAATTTATATGGGGCGTTTTGTAGACCTTTGGCTTAAGAAAGTTGACAATGGCCAAGAGGTTAAGTCCGTTTATTGAATAGGTTTTTTTTAAGTAAAAAATATAACTATAAATATAATATATAAAAAATATAAAAAAAAATAAAAATATAATAAAAATAAAAATGAAAACATTTGGCATAAATTTTATGATCATTATACTTTGTCACAGCACAGAATAATTTTATATATGAAATGTACTCTTATATCAACACTGGTACATTTTATACATAAATATATTACTATTGGGGCATTCCAGATGAAATGAGTGACTAAATTTTAAAAATTCCTCTAATTAATTCTTATTTAGTCCTAATTTATAATTCAAAGTCTACATTTCACTGATTTGCAAAGAAAATTTGTATTTATCAGTAATTTTTTTGAGTACCCAGTGCTCTCGTCTAATATCGTAGGTGATTCACCAATCGCCCTGTATAAGATGTTCTAATATAAGCACTACTAAAAACATATAGACCATTTTTAGCTACAACGTTTAATCTATTCGGACTTTATCTGTGTCTTCACATTGTAACAGCGTTAAAAATAAAGTTCAAATGAATCTAAACTTTAGCTACTCTATTACAAAACTCTGTAACAAAAGAACTCTATTATAACAATTCTATATGAAATATTAAACAAAGGAAAATTCCCATTTTTATATGGCAAAAGGTTTCTTTAGAGACTATACCTATTATATTAACTATTACAAAAGTTCTTTTCTTAAAGGAACTCTGGTTTCGCAGATATTTAAATATTTGCGAAAGCCGGGTTCATCAATCAAATGGAAAAATCCATTCATCAAAAATAGGTTGTATTGTTTTTTGTTGTACTGCATCTCTATGAAAGATTGCGCAAAGGTCATGTAGGTAAAACAAAATTCATACTTTAACTAAATTTTAACTTATTACTTTCATTAAATTACCTGTTTAAAAATCATTGATAAAGTGTAATGGTGAAAGAAATTATGAAAATAATGACTATGGTTTTTTATCTCCACGCATAAGAATTTTCGGTCGACTTTAGGGCATTGTCCTTTTTAAAACAAAACGAAACAACACCGGTGTTTAACACTAATCCTGGAATCTCTAATCTATGGTACTAAATATCTATAATGTAAATACGGGGATTAATCAAGTTGAGGATGTGCATCATTAACTTCGGTACTTTTATTAGTCCATGTTTTGTAATAAGGTGTAAGAGTTGAGTGGCACATACACAGAAAAAAGTATTGTCTGTTTACTCGAGACGAACCTGAGTTCGAACCCCGGTACCGGCACCCAAGAAACTGTTATTTTCAAATTGCAATTTTAAGTATTGTATTAGCAAGTGCTTTTCGGTGACAGAAAACATCGTGGGGAAACCTGCATGTCTATGAAATATTATTTCTAAGATATCCACCAATCTGCATCGAGGCCGCGTGGTGAACTATGCCCTATATATCAGTCGATCATTCCACATTGCCATAATCCAACCAGACTCAACAACATAAAGTCATTGTTCCCCCACGGGATTTGAACCCGCGACCTCCAGTTTACAAAGCAAGGGCCCATACCACTACGCAACGGAGGCGGCACAAAAGCATTAAATATCGATTCTTTGTGAAATTTTATTTATTTTTAGGTTGTTTATCGCCTTACCGATACTATAATTGTGAACCGAATGAATTGTGAATAATTGTGAGACTTGAAAATACACCTACGCAATTTTTTTGACCATATTAATAAATCAGTTTCTATCAGTTAGACGGAATTTTAATGTTATACGAATTAAAAGTGTTTTTCAAGGAGATACGATAGCGTATTGAAAAAGTTAAGTATTTATTTATAAATATATCCACTGGGCAAAGGAAGTAAAATTATACTTATAAGCCGACTCCAAAAAATTAAGAGGTCCTTAATTCGGATGTTTCATTTATATTACACAGATGTTCGCGCATATCTACGCCATTCATGAACCAAAAAATTCTTTTCAATCTAAAAGAGTACTCGAAATTGTTCCATAACATTTTCAGAAAAATCTATTCGGTAGTTTGTTTTAATTAAAAATAACGAAAAACCCACTTTCTCGAAAATACACTTTTAAGTGAGTTTGAAGTCAGTTTTCTTAACAAATAATCTTGATCCATGAACGCTGTAAAGGGTTCGAAACGCCGGGTGATAAAATTTAAAAATAAACCGCGATAAAATCCGTAAAGTTGTATTATTTAAAAATCTTGTTTAACTTCTAGATTTCAACGCACAAGACAAAGTATAAATAAAGAAAAGAAATATGCTTTTGGTCCTACCAAATTTTTTCTCTGGAATCGTATCGCTATCTCAAAGACCACCCGACCTCAGATACCCTCATATTACTTAAATGTAGGCTGATCAAATTTTCCATGACAGACACAATCAAGAACTTTCTCTAAAAACCAGGCCGCTTATATCAAACGTGTCGTTGGCTACCGTAAATATTTTTCCACACTTTCCATAACGGATTCTATTTTGACAGAATACCATAGACATTTCTCAATCCGAAGATGGATAGCATGATAAACGAGGGAACGGGGAAACAGTTAAACTTCGAACTTCGACGATGTAAGTTATGCGATCACAATTGGCCATTGACGTTTCTAAATAATCGTTACTACGTCTCATACATAATTTATCCATTACAGTAAATCTCACGCTCATTGAACACTACGTGATGGTATTACTAACGAATGTGTCTCCATGCATTCCAGTTTCGCGTTATCGCTCCTTATCAATCGATTTGTTTAATAACTCGATTTGATTGTTTTAAAAAACTGTTTTCGATTTCATTTAATACGTTGAAAATCGGATCTAAAAGTTATTATGTTTACTAAGCGATTTTTATCAAAGTTTGCAAGAGTAAGTAAGTAAGTTACAGCCTGTTTTTATATAGTCCCACTGCTGCACAAAGGCCTTCTCTAGACAGAGGGTATAGGGCATAGTCCACTACGCAGCTCATTGATTGGCAGACTTCTCATATCTCAGATATATTATTTCTGAGATATGCAGGTTTCCTCACGATGTTTTCCTTCACCGCAAAGCACGTGGTAAGTCAGCACATAAAAATGTTATTAGAAAATTTTCAATTGCATTGGTGCTGGCACCGGCGATCGAACTCAGGTTCGCCTCGAGTAAACGGAATTGAAGTCAAGTACCCGAAGACTGAGCTACCACGGCTCAAAGAGATTTAATAAATTCATCATTCTAAATAAATTTGAAAAATTGTATTACAGTCCATGCCTTCCATTTTTAATAACGTTGCACTTACTGTAAGCCTCTGTTTGTGTTGCAAGGACATTTTACATATGTACATAATTTCCACATACACTAACACCCTGATACAAATAATGGTTCCGAATGAGAATCGAACCCACGACCCGCGACGCTAAAACCAAAGGCTTCTGCGTAAATCAATTACCAAATATTTAAAAGATCATTATTACATAAATAACTGTATTTACACGATTGGATGACTAACAAGGAGAAGCATGCATTCAAGTTTTCAGCAAAAATAATATCGATACCTTAATTCGCAAACCAGCTAACTCCATTTGAAATTTTGTCAGGATTACCATAAAAAAATTAAATATTTTTCAAACTAAATGCAAAAACGAATCAATTTCTTCAAGTGGAACAACAAGTTAGGCTTTTGGAAAAATATTTATTTTAAACTTATGCAAAACATGTTTTTTCGAACTTCACGTTTTTGACAAAAATGGAGTTAGCTGGTTTGCGGATTAAATTATCGATATGTACTCATATTATGATGTCTGTACATCCTTTTCAATAATGTTTTACATACACATATCCTTTAATGGAATCCTTATCGAACATCAAGACACCTTACACACAACCTGCAATGTAAATGCATTCGCCGTTGAAAACAAACATCTTTATGTTATTTATTATTGGACACCATTCAACAATCTTACATATGCACACAGAACTAATGTTAAACAATTACGCTAACTATCAAGAACTATAAATCCTGCACACTACGGTTCGAAAATATTATTCTTGTTGCAACGTCTTAGACACACATGCCGATTCCGAATACGGTTTCAGACAAAATGTCGGATCCGGGAGACTGAATGCTCTGATTGCATACAAAACGTTCGACAAGATACGCGTCCAATTACTCTCCGTATAAAACGAATGTTTTTCTTTATGCAATCCTGCATACTTTATTTTAAAATAAAGTATGCGTGACTTTTGAGAATGCCGGATGGCCGTGTCTACCCTTTTATTTCCCACTCCTTTCCCATTTTCATCCCTATCCATCCTATCCAATAAACCTATTCAATCCAATTTCCCAGGTTGACAACGCACTCGCGACTCAATGTCGCGATTGTCTATGGGCGACGGGATCACTTACCATCAGGTGAACCGTCTGCTCGTTTGTCTTCCTTTTCATAAAAAAAATGTCGACTTTACAAAGCATAGTGGCACTTCCCGGGCAGCAGTTAAAGTGCATCAAAGGCTGTGAAAACAAATTATGCTCTACCACCTGAGATGTGTGCGGCCAGACTTATGGTTATTTTGATACTGCATACATGAGGTCCGTATTTCAGTGTTGAAAGGACATATTGAATATCCGTTGCCTATTAGCATCGTTGGCCAGGACTGAGCTTTCTGCGAACCCAACGTGACTCTGTGACCGTTATTCCAACAAAGGAAATATCTTTCACGAAACATGGAATAGCATGTCTATGGTCGTGTTAAAATTCTTCGCGGTAACATATTTGAACTTATGTGTTACACAAATCAATTCAAATTCCTTTTTACTCTTCATTTTACACTTTTTAATTGTTCAAAATTTTTGTATTTATATTTACCATAAATAGGATTCGAAATAGAAGGATAAATAGAGTTAAAATTAGCTTGAATGATTACAGCGATATGAAAATACGACAAGCAACATTGGCAGTTCTTTTTTATTTACTCAACACGCTACCGCGTCTATAAACACTGTGATAAGAGTATACTACACTTCAAATTTCTTTACAATATGTTTACACTTACGTGTGTAATGTTTTCTTTTTCGTTGGCCTGTCAGAAAAAAACTTCTGTCCTTAAATAATAACCTATCAACAATTCAACAAACTCAATATATTGCGTAAATATGATCCGGCTCGGTTAAGATATTCCGAAATTACATTATGAATAAAATATGTACATGGGTAGCAATATTCCTTAAGTTGAGTATTTTGTTTCTTTTTTCACATACTTCAGCTACTATATTATTTTTTTTAAGGACAATACGGCCTGAAGGCAAATAGAGCAACAGTATCATCTCTGTTGCATATTTCGTCTGTACCATTATATCAGAGAAAAAATCTAGGGTACAGGATATCTGCTATAATCTCACCCGACACGGTTTATCATTTTATTACTATTATATCTTTGGCTTCTTAAACAAATAGAATATATATCATTGGACATAAAACAGTTTATTTTTATTTAAAATTAATCGTATGTCGTAATAATATAATATGACATTTTTTTATTTCGCTAACCGTGTACCAATTTTTACTCTCCGAGTTCAAAAAAAGTAGGCGCTTTGCCGTTTTCTTTGGTAGCTACGTGCCGATTTTCAAATTTGTTTTTATTCGAAAGGTAGCTCTATAAAAGTTTCATAAAATTCTCGTTAGTTCTGTACAGTTAAATAGTAATATTATATTTACCGGACAATTCTTAATCCGCCACTCTCGCACCGCGCTGACGCAAGGACCTGCTCTAGCGCCCGCACATCGTGCTGCTACTTCCAAAGGTCCAGCTGCTCTGACTCTCCTCCAGGGCTCCGGCCTCGCGGTGAGTCGTGACACGAACCTCGCCCACCGCCTGCACACCCTCGACATTCGACAAAGATCTGAGACCTAGATACAGAAAATAGGTAAATCGTGAGAAATCCATACTTGTTGGCCAAGCATAAAGTAACAAAGAATTGCAATTAATAATTATATAAAAAAAAGATCTTGATGCCATTGTGATCAAATTTTCGCGATACGAACCAATCGAGACGAGCTGTTTAAACTACATTGGCTAGTAAAACAACCGAAAACCTAGTGAAAGTGATGATTTATTTTTTATTTAGATTGATAACCAAACAATTAAGTACAACGTCATACATATGGTTTTCGCTGTAACTATCTGGCCGCACTATTGAAAAAGACGCTTAAACAATTCAAGCATAAAATAAAGCATAGATAGCTTGTAGGCTGCTGGATGACCACCTTTATCATTTTCTTAGCTCGTTACTATTCCAGGCCTCTTCTATTTCATATTAAATATTTTCTAAATACTTCCTAGCCAATGAGTCCTACATAAAATAGGTACGACTAGCAATGTACGTCTTCATCATATAATGCAAATATCCATAAAAGCTCCAAGCGATTTAACGTCAGATAAAGAGTATGCACGCTTGTAATCCTTTTTCTAAAAAAAACAACAGAGTTGAGTTGCCAAGAAGCTTTTCTACTTTATGCAAAATGTCTTTATAACATTGTAAAGAGACAAATGTTATCTTACTAATTTCTAAGCATATCCTGACAATGTTGTTTATATTTATATAACTCTTAATCTAACACGTGTCATTAACAGACACGTGTGCAACTAAAAAACCTAATATGAAATGTCTTTATTACCGTTTCTTAAACATACCTCTAAATACGACAAGACTTTCAACCACAGTGCATCACTGAGGTTATTATCTTTCCTCCTTCTCGGTGGCCCGCAATCAGCAAGTGTATGATATCCCTGATCCAGACTCAGTTCGCTCAGGTCTGCGGCAAGAGAGAGTGCAGGCTCTGGTGGAGGTGGCGGGCGCCTTCTGGCCCCGCCGCATACTCCTGGGCCGGAGCAACTACCACTTGACATGATGTCAATCTGAAACGAAGAAAAAGTAAGTTAATATCACATACTTAGGTAATACTAGAGCCGTGGTAACTCAGTATTTGGGTGCTCGCTTTTATTTCTGTTAATAAACTTAAATTCTGACTCCGGAGCCGATACCAATGAAATGGTAGATTACTTAATAGAAATTTAAAGTGCCGATTTACCACGTGCTCAACGGTGAATGAAGAACATCGTGAGGAAATAAGCAAACCAGCATATCAATATGTGTAATTTGCTAATCCGCACTTGAGCTACGTATTGGTACCCTAATATATCTAGGTGACGCTTTTGCCTAGTAATTGGGTAAATTGAAAATAGCCTTTACTAGTACAATAAACCTGAAAAATTTAATTTTTTGTCTGTTTTAGCTGACTTATATCTAGAAGCACCAGATCACAATTAATGTCTTTCTTTATATGATTGATCCGTAAGTCTAGGCCATCTAATATTAACTTGGGCGATCTAACATAACACTACAACATTAAGGAGTCAATTAGACAGAATAACAGAGAACAACTAGTGTTTGTCATGAAACCCTTACAAATTATTCGACCAATAACTAACAACAGTCGAGAACATCTAAATTTTACACTATAGTTAGTATGCAATTCAATGCCTAACAATTTGTTAAAACAATTGACAAGTTGTAGTTATACTTAAGAAACTTTAAATCGTAAATGCGTAATTTTTTAAATGAGATATCCATTTTAAATTATATCGTATTTATAATATGTATTAATCTCTTTCCCTCTCACTCACACATCCACATACGTACACACACATCACCTCATATATACATATTTACTGACCGTACTTACATAACATTATCTAATTATAATTCTATCACAATAATGTAAATCTCTAAAACATAATATGAAATATAACTTTTATCAGAGGGGTGGAGACCTGGTGTCCTGAAATACAAGCGTCCAGCTTAACTTAGGCACCAGTCTCCCACAATGTATAACGTTGTATATTATGTAATTAATTAATGTGAATCCTACTATATTGTGGTATTATTATTATTAATATAATACCTATGCAAGCATTATCGAGACCCAAATCTCTCAAGACTTTATATTACTAAGCCATCAAAAAAATCTTAGAGACCGACAGATGGACTGAAGTGATAATCTTACAAAGGGTCCATTTTTCAATCACGAAAGTTGGAAAAGAGCAAATTTCATATAAAGATATATTTCACGTCCAAAGAGGGTTCTGATCCCTACGTAGACCTGAAATATGTAAGTAATATTTTACGTATTCTACGCATTTAATAAATTAAAGTTACTTTTGATATCGATATCGTTTCTTAGCTCGTTGTAATTTTTAATTAAAATAGCATATAATTCTCCTTAATACTAACGAATCATTATGCACTAAACCGAAGTTAACAAAACTATAAATTTCATTAACGGCGCATTGTATTCCGAAATGTACGAACGGTATAATACAATGCCTTGTCTATCTATGCGCACTTAATGGTGGCAACAGACATCGCGGCTAAATCCATAATCTAGTTTCAGTTTCTGCTAAATATATATAGATATATATGAAACATATCTATAAAAAGGCTCTAAAGGTCAGGATCAAAATTTAAGGTTAGGATTGGTTTAGTTCTTAATCTTCAAAAATAATTTTTTTTTGTTATCTTGTATATATTTCGAATATAATTATATCAGTGTACAAAAAAAAATACATGAAACAAATCTCGATAAATCAGATATTTTAATTAAATGTGAAATATTTCAGGTTCGTCATATGCTTTTTTTGTGGAAAGGAAGACAAACGAACAGACGGTTCACCTGATGGTAAGCGATTCCGTCTCCCAAAGACAAACGCAACATCCGGAGAGTTACTAGTGCATTATCAATATGGGAGATCGGATATAATAGGTTTATTGGATAGAATGGGGTCGGGATTAGGGATTGGAGGGGAGAAGAGTGAGAATATTTTATGCCGACTTTATAAAGAGCGGTGGTACTTCCCCGGACGAGCATGGCCGTAGAAGTGCAGCAAAAGCTGTGAAAAGTTGTTGTGCTCTACAACCTCTAAAATGCTTGTTAAAAAATCATGAAAAATATATTATCAAAATTGACGAAGTGTGAGTTGTACCCACGAGTCGTTGGAGGCTTCCATGCATTATTTGTTCCATTCACTTCCTACAGCTTTCTGTAATCTATAGATAAAGAACTATTTTGTTTTTTATTTTTTACCCAACTGTTTCGGATGTAAGTAGGGGAGAACGGCCAATGAGCAAATTGGCTCTAATAAATGGATGATGAAATAGACAGACACACGGGTATATACAATTGCATGCTTAATTCTATGTATTGTTTTGGAGTGTTCAATGCCTCAAAATTTCTGATACGTATTGTATCGTATGGTGTTTATGAAATCAATGTACAAATCCGCTAATAGATAAAAAAAATTCAAAAAATCTTTGAAATTAATTCAGTTTATGATTCTTATATTTCCCATGGAATTATTTACATTTTTTACTCATATTCTTTTCTTTTAGTTAAACTTTTAACAGTAAAACTAGGAAGAAACGGAATTATTAAAGACGGAAACGAGTGAAACACATACATACATACGTAACGGTTTACTTTATGCCAATTTTAGCCAAAGCAAATATAAACTTATTTGGCTAAAGAAAACCATAAACATACGATTTACATCCTAACACATTTGACTGTTATAAAAGCCATACGACTTCGCAACATCCATCCCTACCACAATAAGCACGCGAACTAGACACGATTCAGAAAGGCAGCCCGCTCGCAGCGCTGCACGCTTATAAAGCTGTCAAGAGCGTTGCATATCTAATTTACAGTTCAATTACAATACCAAGCTGATGTGCCGTGATGGGGGCAGATACAATTGATTGTTCCTCGCGTCGTGCCACAGATTAATGTTGACCTTATTTCAAAGCTCAAATAATGGCAGAATAAATCATTAGGCAACACGTGCTTGAAGTACTTGCTTTATAATACTTTAATGAAATAAGTATATACAACAGTCATATATACATAAAATTAAAACTGACTTACACCTAATACATATTTTCCAACGACGGTGTACACAAAATCTTATTACCTAGAGTATTAGATGAACCTAATTCATTGATTTAACCGCCACAGATCAGTTTATAGGCCAGAGAAATCGAGACTATGGCCGGTAGGCGCAGTGGCGAAGCCTTGGCTTCAGCGACGCGGCGTGGTTTAGATTCCCGAATATTTGTAAGACCCTCAAGTAATTGTTTCGGATCTGGATGTTTGTGTATGTAAAATTTATGAATGTAAATCGCCCTCGCAAAACAAACAATTGAGTTTAAAAATACCATAGACTTTGTTTAAACCATTTTTAAAACTATCGTCCCGTGAAAATGTACAACCTTGACTTATTTTACAGTATATAAAAATTAAGAATTAAAAATACTGGAAAAGGTTTCAAAAAGGGTACCTAAGTAAATAATCGTTAGAAAGTAATTACGAAAAATATAAACAAGATAAAACTTAATTAAAAAGCAAATATATAGATTATGAAGTTACATTCAGTTAAGCAGAATAGCATTACAATACCCTCGTTATATTTTATGCCACTGCATAATAGAACAGTTCAAGCTCTGTAGAGTATGCAGAACAACTCTTGTGACCCGGTACTAGGGATGTGCAAGCTGGTACGAACGTACTGAATCATATATATCGAAGTCGCATTTCATTTAATGGTGCTGCAAATCATATGCATTCGTTACTGCCTAACGGGCACCCGGTCTGGTTTGAAATATTCATAGGTGCATTGTGGTTTTGTTCCACTTTATATTCCGTGAAGAAACTATGAACGAAAACAGTGGATAAGTTAGTTCATTCGATTTTCGTCTTGGCGACTATGCATGCGAATTTTTTTAAAGTTACATAGAGGTGTGTATCCCTTTTACACAAAACTTAACTTACCACGATGTTAATGTAATCTTTAAAAAAAAAGTTAAAAAGCGAGCAGTTGGTTCGTTCCATTTTAAATGACACCTGTCGCTCATAGATGTCGCAACGTCCGAAATAATGGCCTATGCATTGAGTACTTTAATAGTGCCTTAAGGGAATATTACTTGAAAAGTGTATGACAATGTATTGAAGATTAGAAAAAAGAAAGTATCGAAAAAGTAAAAAGCTAGCGAAACCATCGACAAAGCCTGTCGTTTAAAAATAGAATAATTATGGTCTAAAGCAGAGAGTGCTTAAAGGCATTAAGTCCGCCCATTAGATTTCTAGTTTTGAGGTAATAACAATAAAGCTTAAATAATAAATAACTAAAATTAAAAGGTACGTAGGGTAGGAATAGATAAACACCAAATTTCGATTGTTTAAAATTGTTATGAAGAAAAGAAGCTGGCAGTTTTCAAAACTTAACAACAGATTTTAAAAAATTGTTTGAACTTTTATTCCATATAATAAGACAAAATAAATATACAAGCAATAGAACGTTGAATGAGAGCAAAGATAAACAAACGATTAAGTGAATAGGTCGAGAAATCGTATTTTATGAAGACAGAGCAAACTGCACGAAATTGAATTTAAAATCGATTCCGATCTCGTTAAGTCTTCAGAAGATGGTTCACCTAAATTAGATTAAATCTGAACAAGCGGAGAGTGGACGGGCCGCATCCGCGGATAGATTGTCTGATATCTGATAAACATCGAGTTAAGGCCTTTGGATATGTATTGGTCTCAACAAATACTTTCTTTCACGTCATGTGAAAGAAACACTCACAAAAAATATTGGGATTTGATTAAGAAACAAATTGTAAATGGTGTATACTCATGAATGTATTATAATTAATATATGTATATATATTTCTCAAGGAGAGAACAATAGACAATCTATAGGTGGTAGAGCATAAGATCTTTTCACAGCTTTTTCTGCACTTCTACGGCCGCACTCATCCGTTAAAGTACCACCCATTCCTCTTATAAATTCGGCATAAAATAAAGTATACCTGACTTTTGATGACGCCGGATGGCCATGTCTACGCTTTTCTTTTCTCACTCCTTACTCCTCCAATTTCTTAGTCCCGGCCGAATCTTATCCAATTTACCAGGTTGTCAACGCACTCATTCTCCAAATGTTGCGTGTGTCTGTAGGCAATGGGGTCGCTTACCATCAGGAGAACCGTCTGTTCGTTTGTCTTCCTTCCCATAAAAAAATTAAAGGTAACATAAAAACTTTGGTAAATAGCACAAGATCGCGTGATATAGGAAAATAACTGGTTTAAGTTGATAACTTTCTTCTCTTATAAGTGTCTCCACAGCTGACGGTATCCAGACAACTTTCTCCATACTTCTCTAGCTTTTGCTAAATGAAATAGAGCCTCGATTTGATACTCTGTAGGCTCAACAAATACTTATACCATGGGGTGGTCACCACTCTTAACATTGAGGAAATCCGACGCGAGGAGGAGGAGGAGGAGGCTGCAAACAATGGCAATGAGTTTGGATTGAAATCAAGCTTCTTAATCACCAGAATTATGTTGTCTCATAGCATGAATGTCAGAAATCGTAGGGTAATACGTACCTATAGACAATAGTTGAATCAAACTAGTTTCAATGCTATTAACGATCTTAGCGACTTAAGCTATTTGTTTGACATTAACAGATCGACAAATGAGTAGGCGTTGGTCTCACGTTATAAATTTGAAATAGCTCAGAACAAGCAGCATTCCAAGTAACTGTAAAACGTCGAAAATGTCCAATAAAACGCTATATGTAGCGGACACAGGCCCATTGCACCATTACTGCTTAACTAACGCTTAAGCGTTAATCCAATCTCATATTCCAACTTGTAAGCGCCAATAAAACAAACGAGTTAATTTCGTATAACGCATATAAACTTGTTAGCACTAAGCCGTAACCACTTCCGCGTTCAAGTTTAAAGAAGCGAAACAAATTGCAGTTAGAAGGATTTTTTTTTATTGAAAGGAAGACAAACGGGCAGACGGTTCACCTGATGGTAAGTGATCCCGTCGCCCATGGACACACGCAACATCCGGA
>JAOCPS010245469.1:0-13547 GCA_025505425.1 Graphium colonna | reverse complement strand
AAAAAAAAGCATTTGCCGGATCAGTTAGCATATAAATAAATACCTTATTCCAAGGCACGTTGACATTGAACCCCTCTGCTGGCGATTGTCCCACGGCGTCATAATCCGCATCCCTCGACTTAGGGAAGAATGTCCCGTTATCATACCGATGGATGGACATGTACAGGATCTGGAATTGTAGTATATTTTCTGAGTAAAAACGTCAATATTAAACATTATACGGAGTGATAAGAGAGTGACCTACGATATTAAAAGAGTACTCGGTACATAATTGACATATTTATATAATAAAATAAGGGGCAAAGTTGTAGCCTAAATCTTCCAATAAATTAATGAAGTGTGATGGCTATAATCGGCTGGTACACGCGAGGCCGTCGACCTCCACTCCGCCTTCCGTCTCACTCCGGTCACAGCATGAATTACGTAATTATTTTTTCAACTTTAGATTATGTGGTATATCAATATTTATTCTTAATAATGCTATTACTCTTCATATATGATCACCACATATAGCGTCTTAAATTATTGAAAGTGATTCACTGGTCATCCTGTATATTTCATTCATTTATTATTTCATAGATAATTGTTATTTATCATTAATTTGTTATTTCATAATAACATCGATATTAACATATATGTATTTACAATAACAATACAGTAGGGGCGAAAACACATTTTATGTATGTCTATATTTTTGTACGTATTTTTGTTCTGCGACAATACACGAACCAGCGATCCAATTTGAACGAAATTTATAATAAATGTAGATAATATAGGTACCATTTTGGTCTTCGTGTACTTCATACACAAATGCAGGGTGACTGGTGAGCCACTAATGATATTAAAGGAAAGCATTCGGTACTTGATTATCATCATATATGTGATAAAATTAAAGGCATACTTTTCGATCAAAATTTCAAATAAATAGATGAAGCGTGGATACGGTTTGCCGGCAGCGAACAGATGGTCAGCTGGCACAGTTTATTGACCCGAGAACGTCACGTGTCAGCTAGGATGCACATGGGTTTTGTAAATAATTACTGAATTTTCCATTACGTTTGTTCAGTGGTCAATTAATATTTACTTATAACATTTCATTTATTCTTCATATAATCACCGTATATACCGCCCTTGAATATGATGGTGCTGCACCAGTCACCCGGTATCAATTTAAAAATCAAAATAATATTATGTTACCTTGTTATCATTATAAGTGATACGCTGCGTCCCGTTCCCGTGATGAACGTCCCAGTCGACAATCAGCACTCTATTGAGTCCATGGCTTCGAACCGCATACCTCGCGGCTATGGCGGCGTTGTTGAACAGGCAGAAACCGCTGGGCACTTCCTCGTCGGCGTGATGACCAGGCGGACGCACCACACATACCCCGCTGCCCGACTCTCCAGTTAAAACTGAGTCCACTGCCTGATCGGAAATAACATAATTTGATGAATGGTTTGCGCAATTTATAAACTCTTGGCTTTAGCGTAGCGGACCGTGGATTCCATTCGCATTCGGAATAATTATTCGTAAAGTGAAGTAACAGGCTATTTTGAAATTATCCCACTGCTGGGCTAAGACCTCTAGAACGAGGGTATAAGGCATAGTACACCACGCAGCCCCAGTGAGGATTGGTGGACTTCACATATCGTAGAAATATTATTTCTTTGATATGCAGGTTTCCTCACGATGCTTACCTTCACTGCCGAGCACGTGTTAAATCAGCACTTACAATTGACAATTTCATTGGTGCCGGATCGTGGATCGAACTCAGGTTCGCCTTGAGTAAACAGAAATGAAGCGTGCGCCCGGAAACTGAGCTACCACTTTGTATGGCCTACAGATAATTGTTTCGGATCTGGCCGCTTGTATTTCTGGAATTTATGTGTGCCAAGATACATAAAAATAAACCACCTCCTATGAAAAATTACGTTAGTGTAATACCATACCAATTTTTTGAATTAATGAACAAATCGAAAATATTTACAAGAATAATTTGACATCCATGTGACGTTTTCATTCTGTAGTTTTGATTCGTACGAATGTTCTGTTTACCGATTGAAATTTTTTATCGCACTACTATTAATGTTTTGTTATTTTATTATCTGTACCATTTCTTAATCCGAGCTCGAAAACGTATCCTTTCAAATAAAAAAAAAATGTTGAAATTAGGTTTATAGCTATCGAAGAAATCGGCGAACATACATAAAAAGATAAACACAATAAAATATATAACCTCCTCTAATGAAGTCATATAAAATGTATGTTGTTTAACCAAAATAACTAATAGAAAAATAAGCGTTTGTTCGTTTTTACGGCGATAGATGTCGGTTTAGAATTGTGTTTTCATTGAAAGAAATGTTGTCAGTCAGTTGTACAGGGTACATTTCTTTCAACAGCAGGGCCGGATTTAGCCTTAGTGCCGCCCCTGGGCACTATAGAAACGACGCCCCATTGAAAAAATGCTGATTTTGTGAGTAAAAAAATTTCACCGTACATATCTTTGTTATTTAACATTTTATTTCCAATTATGAACCAAATTTCAAAATTCTTTTTCTACTTGAAAGAATATATATTTGAGGTAGGCGAATATAACTTTCAAAAAAATTTTTGCTGCCACCTAAAAAGGACAATGCCCATTTTTATATGGCAAACCGTACCAAGTTGCATCAAGATCAAACATGTTATTTTGCAGACTAGACTTATTATATTAACTATTATAGAAGTTATTTTCGTAAGATAAAACCCCGGATTTTGGAGATATTTGATAAATTCAAAAAAATTATTTATAGAAAATAGCTTACACTGCATTCACATCACTATGACAGATTGCGCAAACGTCATGTAGGTAAAGCAAAATTCATACTTTTATACTTTAAATTAAATTCCACGTTTAAAATAAAATTAATAAAGCCAAAAGTTTAAAAAAAATATAAAAATAATTACTATTTAATTTTTATCTTGATGCATAAGAATTTTTGGCACTACTTTTGGGCATTGTCCTTTGTCGCCCTGGGCATTAGCCCCGACTGCTTCTAGTGTAAATCCGGAGTGGGCTGTAAGTGATACAAACCTGCAAAACGCATCCGGCGGCTATAGCCGCGCTCTCAAAGGAGTCCGGATGGAAGTATATGGAGTCGAAGGACTCCTCCTGCCGTCTCAGATCGCGTAGTTTCGTCGTTGCCATCTCCTTCAATCTGAAAGCGCGTGTAAGTGAAATAAATGTGCGAAGAAAGAAATGTGTGCAGTTCCCCATGTAGAAAGAGGGAAGGTCACGCACCTGTCAACATTAGGACTCTTTCCGAGACTAAAACATACCGGTACCCGGGTATGTCACAGAACGTTGGCGTGGATGAGGTCAGCGTAAAACAATTAGTTTGCTACGTCTTTTTGGACACTTGACAAAGGTGTTTAACAGCCTTTGGCAGGTGTAAATAAAGCACGTGCGTATAACGGTTGGGTTATGCCCGTTCTCGTATATACCTTTGGCATACTTAGGTGGACTCAAACCGAGCTGAATGCCCTGGACAGAAAGGTTCGCACCATTATGTCATAACACAGAATGCATCATTCGAGGTAGTCAGTAATGAGGCGGTACGTACCGCGGAAACATTGTAGGAGGGGCTTTGTAAGCGCCCTCACTATGCATATTCGTGAAGTGTGCAGCCTCCGTAAATACTTCTTGACGAAATCGGATGAGGCATTCTATGCAGACTTCATTCAGAGTGATAAAAGACTTACCCCACTTGCCTTAGCTAACGAGCAATAGCAGAACCCGGCAGAACAAAGCGTCAGCGACCGAGAGACCGTATGGAAAGAGAAGGAGCTCCATGGGCGATTTTACATGGCTTTTCACGAGCCTTTCGTAATCACCACCATCTCCCAGAACTGGCTATGTTTCGGTGACCTCTTTGAGGAAACCAAGGATTTTGCTTGTGCAATATTCTTATATTGCACAAGCAAAATCCTTCAGGTTATAAAGACCACCAACTATAGGAAATACATCCTGAAGGATGGCACCGTCGTTATTTGTCGAGCCTGTCGCCATCCTACGGAGTCACTTCGGCATGTCATCTCCGGTTTTCTCTCTCTTTCTAACACTGAGTGCTTGAACAGGCAAAACCTAGTGGCCAGAATTCTCCATCAGGAGCTCGCTCTCACGGAGCTCTTGCGGCCTCACGGAGCGAAGATTGCCATATTATAAATATTTGCCGGAAGCCGTGCTAGAAAATAACTGCGCTAGACTCTATTGGGACCGGTTCATCATCACGGATAGGACGATACTGGCGAACAAGCCTGATATGGTGTTGATAGACAGGGTACAGGCAAGGGTATTTTTGGTCGTCGTTACGATCTTCGATGTTTGACGAGGACTTCGCGTCGAAACAGAAAAGAAACGACAACATCTGGACCTGGCTCACGAGGTTACAGACACTTGGGGCAGAGTGTCGACCGAAATTATCCCGGTCGTCGTATTTGTGAACAGGTTAATCCCAGTCAGCCTCTCACAACATTTAAGGCGACTGGAACTTCGTGACGGACTGCATCTGGCTCAGATGCAGAAAGCGGTTATCCTCGATACCACCCGTATCGTCCGCCGGTTTAGAAACCGGCCTAACCTAACCCTCGGCCGTTTGGTCTCCCCTGCCAAGGGCGTCCTTTTGGCTAGGCTTTATTTATTTATTATATATCTTATATTATTTAATTAGATAAATATGTATTGTATAACAGTATATTTTATATTATTATGTACATTTATTTTATTTTTTATGTATTGACATCCCAGCCAGACGAAAGAATAAATTAAATCCATCCCATAATAATAATATAAAGAAGAATAAATACAAGTAATTAATTTCTTAAAAAATTAATACATTCGCAGTTACTAAGTCCTACAGTTGGGAAATACTAGGCAAATCAAATACATGTCTATACACAACAATATATATAATATATATAATAAATATATAACCATACTGTAAATAATTTCGTTTATAAAAAATATCTACTGTCCCAGTTACACCATCATATCTCACATGTGAAAAACAAATACGCAATAGACCATAGATAACACTGTAGCCTGTAGCTCTTATTACATAGATATCGAAACCTTAATTCGTAAAACGGCTAACTCCGTTTCTATGGTTTCATCAAAAGAAACATAAAAATTGTAATATTTTTCAAACTAAATACTAAAAAACCAGCCAAGAGCGCGTCCGGCACGCACATGGAAGGTTTCCGTAGTCATGCGATGGTCCGTCTAAATCAGGGATTCCCAAATTGGTCGATATCGGTTTCCTAGGGGTCGACATAAACGAAAACTGATTTCGGGGGTCGACGAGGACTAAAAAGTTCTTATTTAAAACTTTCAAGGTAGTTACTGTATTGTTTATGTTGTATAACGTGTACCAAGAATAATTATTTTTTTGTAGGAAATAGCATCGTTATAGTAATGTAAGTAAAGTCTCAAGTTCGTACAAGATGAAAAACTTGGCAAGTCTGTCTGGACAAGTTTGTGCAAGATAATGAGTTCGAGCGTACGTTTTTCAGGTACGTTTTGACTTGTTCCCTATTTGACGCTTACGCGATTTAACATAAACGAAATCATGATCAAGTCCAAACATGTTCAGTTTGCTTTGGTTTTCGTTCTTATGCTGATAGGTACCTTCTTACCTAATACGAATTTTCTATACCTAATTACCTAATATAGGTATTCCTAACAAGAATCCATTACATGGTTGTGATAAAAATAAGATATTGTGCAAATTTAACAGTTTATTATTGTTTTTTAATTAGGTGGTTTTTTATTTACAGGATTACTCAGTTTTATAATGGCGGACACGAAAAAAAATGCAGACGATACAGTTTGGACTACTTGAAGTTAGGATTTATTGCATCTCCATCAAATAAACACTTGCTGATGTGTCTCATATGTGAAAAAGTACTTAGTAACGATGCCATGAAGCCTTCAAAACTGGATTACCGTTTATCAAGAGTACATGCTGACAAAAAAAAAGAAAAACTAGACAAAAGACCATCCACATGATCGATGTTTGCGTCATCATCTATTAAAGACGATGATGGTTTACGAGCGTCCTATAATATATTTACTAATAGCAAAGTCGGGGAAACCCGACAATTGGAGAGCAGCTTATCTTACCAGCCATTGCGGAGGTCCTTAACAATGTATTGCACAAACCCGCACATAATATTTTAAAAGGATTACCTTTGAGCAATAACACCGTTCAGAGACGCATAGACAATATGGGACGCGATGTGGAAAACATTTTATGCAAGTTCTTACAGACCAACAGATTCTCTCTCCAGTTGGACGAGTAGACATTACCCGGCAATGAAGTTCTGTTGTTAGGATATGTTCAATTTTTTATCAGAGATGAAAATATGTACCAAGAACTGCTTTTTGCTTCATATTTAGTGAGTAATAACAGAGGAGAATCGATTTTTCAGGCCATGGAACATTTTTTTACTGACAAAGCTATTCCATGGAAGAATATTGTTCCTGTTGCGACTGATGTTGCACCGTCTATGGTTGATCGTCGTCGTGGTTTTATTGCTCACTTAAAGCGACAACTGCCTGATGTACTGGTCATTCACTGCGTGATTCACAAGCAGCATTTAGTAGCCAAAAAGCTGAGTCCTAGATTGCATAAGTCTTTACAATATGTAATAAAAGCTATCAACAATATTCGAAGCAATTCTTTGAACTCTAGATTACTCGATTACTTCTGCACACTAAAGTTCGCTGGCTATCAAGAGGCTCTTACTTAGAAAGATTTTCAGCCATTTTTGAATCTGTGTTGGAGTTCTTACAAGAAAAAGATCCGAATTTGAAAGAAAAGCTGAAAAATTGTAAAACAGATATTTATTACTTGACTGATATTTTTGGAATGAATTTTGTTCTCGGCTCTGTTAATAAAATTATTTATTTGTACTTTTTGTGTAAGTTTAATAATTTTTTTTAAGGGGCTTACGTAGTCTTTAAAGGACTTTCTGTAACTTTCATTTTTTGCTTTTCTGTACTACCACAGTATATTCCTTTTACAGCATTTTTTTATAACTTTGTTCATCCGTAGTGTGCTTTTATTTAAAGGGATTCTTATTTTTTCACATGGAAACATAAATCATAAAATAATTTTAATAAATCATAATATTAGTCAAAAGTTGAATTCGGGTTGGTTTCGTCAATGATGTGATTACATGTCAAATTACTTATACTATTGATAAATATGTTGATATTAGGTTTGCTATACGATCTTTTACAACTATTATAAAATTTTACAATGTGGACATATTCGAATTTGTGGTGTGAGATCTGATAATACCAACTCTAATTTTTCGTGTTGGCAACCTTTAAAGGCAACCTTTAAATCATTGTTTCTTGTCGGATTCGAATATAAGACCCGCTCGGCGCCAGCGCGCCGTGGCCTGTGCTAAGCGTCGCCGACTGCCATACCACACCGCTCCGCTTCTGTCACTTCGCAGAGCTCCAATGACTCAAGATCTAATCGCAAATAAGTTTCTAACATACATTAGGATTGACAAATGTGCTGGCCAGACGCAGTTGCGACAACGCTTTGTAAACTGAATCATGGCATAGGATAGGCATATCCTTTTTTAATATTGGGAGTATTGAAAAGGCGTGCCTCATCTTATTAGAGTAATTTGTTATCTAAGACACTCCTCAGGTTAATGTTTTTATAATCAAGCTAATCACAATAGACTTAATGCGCAAAGTTCGTTAAAAAGTGAGTAGATCCATCTTTTAAGTTAGAAATAATCATTAACACTAAATGTAAGAACATGCAGTATTTCTTAAATTCTTGAAATGGTAAGTCCGTGTTCAAATTTGTTCCAAAAATAATGATTTTATTTTGTTGTGTTCTGAGGCTTAGGAAATAACGGTCTATTTACTCAATGACCCCATAACAGATACATCTACCGAAATGAAAAAAGGACTTTTTAGACTAAACAGACGGTTTACCTGATGAAAAGTGATGAACGTTAAAGGTTTGATTACAGTCAATATTTTTAACCGATTTTAAAAAAGGAGGATGATTCTCCATTCGAATGTTTATATTGCATATTGGGACAAATAATACGTCAAATAACTCAGTCCTTTATCAGTTCTAGCCTTTATGTTCAGGTTTTCTAGTGGTTTATGAACTGAATATACACCAAATTCTTTTCTCATAAGCCAGTGCTGCCAATATTTTATAGTTTCTTTAACTGATAGAACCTTTAGTTCTGTAGCCTTCTTTTTTGTAGTTACTGTCAATAATCTTTTTTAAGAAGTAAGCCTCCAGTAAGACTCCATTTCGATATTTTTGTTTTAACACGGCTCCCACTCGTTTAATACTACCATCTGTGGAAATTTTTATTGGTTGTTCGGGATCAAATATTTTTAGAATTGGTTTCAAACACAGTAATTCTTTTATTCCATCAAATCATTCTTGGAATTCTGCTGACCTTTAAGTTAATTAAGTTCATATAACTTTACATCCTTCCGCAGTAAGTTGTGTAACGGGTTCAGGATAATTGCACTATGTGGTATAAACTTACGATGAAAATTTACTTTCCCAATGAACTGGCGTATAGTTTTTTCTTATTTCTGGAACTGGAAAGTTCCTAACAGCGGTTAAATAATCCTTCAGTGGTCTGATTGTATTATTATTTATTATGTGACTCAAGTATTTGTGCCTAAGTTTTTTAAGGGTATTGATGTTAAATGCGAGCATAAATGTTCAACTTTCGAATGCCACATAAATTTTATAATTGACATTTGTTGTTTTAGTAAAATCAATGCATATGTGCGCCGTCAAGAGTTGAGTCGATTTAGTTGCTCGTGAGTGTTTTATATTTAAATTTTTACTTTGCACCAACTTGAAATTTTTGATGCAATCCAAACCAATAAAGAAAATCATAACGAAAATTTTCATTATCTATCACAAAAATCCATATTTTTTTCAATATTATGGATTTTTATTTTTAATGTTACTATCCCTTCTGTTGTCTTTTTAATATTAAAAGTTTTCCAGTTTACTTTTTCCATATCCCTTATATATTTTTGTTTTTTTTTTATCTTCAATAATGTGGTATTAATTAATGACACATTTGAATCAGAGTTATAAATTCCGGAAACTCAAAGTGGAAAAGTAAAGTGTAATTTAGTAGTAACTTTACTTTTATTAATGATAGTTTCTCTAGTTTTTTTGGATTCTCTTTATTTAATTCAAATTTTAATTCAGAATTATGTACATTTTTCACAGTGGCTTTTTGACTTTTCCCTTTAAACAGTGAGAAATTTCCACTAGATGGGAACATTTTCCTTTTTACTCAGAGGTTTTTTTCTTTAAATTTTTTGTTTTTATATCGACAAAATGTTCCTATTTTCCTATTTCATTGTAGAAATTTTCGGTTCCTTTAAAAACTAATTTTATCAGTCAGATAATTAGGCAGGCCTGCTGCTATGAGGTCTATAAGTGTCCCAGTATCAGTCAATACTAGTAATAGTTTTTCTATTTTTAGTGCATAGTCGAGCAACGAACCCCTTTCATATTTAAAGGCAAGAGCATATCCAATGGGTGACCATCCTTTGTTGGCAAATGTGTCACAGAAATTTTTCTCCCATTTGTTCCACTCTGCCTCCACTGTAAATTTCATTAGCATATAGCTATACCAATCCATACTGGAATATTCTTTTCTTTTTGTTATTCTTTATGTGAAAATGTTCACATTCTTCGTTAAAATCTTTAATCCATTACATTAATCATAAAAATTCTTTGAAATTTTCTCCAAATCAATCTTACTCCAATCAACAATTCAGATTAATTTTGTTTTCCTTTAAGTAACTTCTCTAATAGTAGTTTTTCCATCATTGGATTTGAGCCACTCAATGAAAATTTACCATCACTTATGTTTTCCATAATTTCTTTTAGGTAAAATCATTACATTGCAAGTTTTGTTCTTCATCTCATAGCTTTCCTGAAAAGACAAAAAACCGACATTTCAGGTTTAGATATTTCTTTTCTAAGAAAGAAACACTGCACGATATAATATTTAAGAAAATCTCTCATCACAGTATGTTCACAAATTAACACTGACAATGGCAATAAGAAGATCAGTTGTTAGGCAAATTAAGAAGATCAATAAATTATATTAGAATAGGTAGAAAATAATAATAAATAAATAACCATAAAACTTTATTTTACTGTAACCCTATTACTACATTTTTGGATATGTCTGATTCCCACATTAGGCTATGCCTGTCCTATTTTATGTACACTATGACATACTATAATTTTTATAGCGCTTATTTATGAACTTATATTAAGTGCTCTATATTTTCTCCCCAAAAAAGGCAGTAAACTATCAACATTTAAATTAAAATAATTTTAATTCAAACATTATCAAGAATCTTAACTATGCAAATTACTTTCTCAGAATTTCATTCTAAGCTTGCATAATTATATCAAAGAGGAGAGCTAAACGTAGGTTTAAGCTAAATCTATATTAAGATATAGATTATATTTATTCTCTGTAATAGTTACAGAGAATACGCGTTAGTGGACTCTGAATCACAATGAAAACAGGTACTGAGGCAATTTAACTCTGGAGATGGCGTACAGGTAAAATCCTATGTTAACAGTCTAGCTATCTACCGCACAAACATATAAGTCCATATATAATATATTCAATTTAATAAATAAATAAGGATGGGCCATCACTAGAAAGAAAATTTTGCACCGTAAGATTACTGAAGACAAATCCTATCGCGTTCAGGGGATGACTTTTTAAATAACGGTTTCAATCGAACAACTACTCTAATTTCTAAAAACAATAATCCATACAGTCCCGTTATTAATAGCAACAGCAAAAGTTTCGGCATATTGATTCTGGTCTTGGGACCGACGTTTCTTCATCGGAAAGGTCAGCAAAATAAATAGCTCTTAAATTTTTTTTCTCTCAGTAAATTCTTGACATATGGTCCATTAGAATTAAAAATAGTAAGAAATTAAGCAAACATAGGTCACGTATACCAAAGACTGTCTACTTGCCAACCATTGTTAATGGTAATAAGTAAGGCATTGTGACCATAAGTCAGTTAAGGAAACGTAAGCCTTTTTCTACTTCCATATAAGAATATTTTAGGGTAGCCGACACAAGTAGTAGCAACCTGTACCGAATTCTTAATGTGACATACTGCTTATAGCAAAGTTTACTTATTAAAGTCGGCCTAAAACTCCAAATTCAAAGTTTTGAGACGACTAATGAAACTGAGATTTTTTACGTCAATTCTTTCTTTTGTTTTTCAATCAATTGATTATATATTTCATATTGATGTTTTAGTGTTCACATAAATGTTTTAAAAATCATATCTCAAAATCTAAAATCAACTTTTCTATACTAAATAACAATTTTGTCTTCGAAACATACAACGGAATTTAAAATATAGTCTATTGTTCGAACCAGCTATAGATGGGAAAAGGACAATGTTCTGGGTGCTTAGGTTTTATACGAGATATTTTTATTTCAACTACAATGGATTTTGTTGACAAAAGGCGATAACGATGAATCTCAAGCGATAGTGGAAGTAAATTTATCAGAACACGCCGAAGAAAAGGCAGATTAAGGATGCGATAAAACGACAGTGATTAATTTAGCTGGAACCAGAAAGATAAAGAAGTCAGCCGAAACTGTAGAATTAGGAGAATTTTCTTAAGTTTTTTTATATGAAATGTCACTTGTGTATAACAAATGTTTAAAATTTTAGCATTTAACGTCTTTCTTTAGTAGCTTTTATTTTTTTACTAATATGAATTATTATTACGATTAAGTGAAAACTAGGTATCGATAAATAAACTTGCTACCAAATAAGCATTGTAACATAATATGGGGCGTAAAATGTCACTTAGTACTATTATTTGTGTTATTTAAACCTGTTTCATATTTAAACATGAACTTTTTGCCTACTGTAAAAAAACTTGTAAGTTCTATGTATCTTACAGGTATTATGCATTTGCGAATCACCGTAGCCTAGGATTTACTTCTAATTTCCAGTTTTACAAGCAATACCGAAGTAATAGTAGATAGCATTTATTACATATTGTAAAGACTTATGCAATCTAGGACTCAGCTTTTTTGCATCTAAATGCTGCTTGTGAATCACGCAGTGAATGACCAGTAAATCAGGCAGTTGTCGCTTTAAGTGAGCTGTAAAACCACGATGACGACCAACTATAGACAGTGCACCGTCAGTATGTAGCAAAAAGCAGTTCCTGGCACATATTTTCATCTTTGATAAATCGAACCTATCCTTACAACAAAACTTCATTGCCGGGTAATGTTGACTCGTGCAACTGGAGAGAGAAACTGTTGGTCTGTAAGAACTTGCATAAAATGTTTTCAAAATCGCGTTCCATCTCGTCTATGCGTCTCTGAACGGTGTTATTGCTCAAAGGTATCCCTTTAAAATATCATGTGCGGGTTTGTGCAATACATTGTTTAGGACCTTCGCAATAGCTGGCAAGATAAGCTGCCCTCCAAATTTGTGAAGTATCCCTGATTCCGATTCCGATAATATATGATGCTCGTAAACCATCATCGCCTTTAATAGATGATGACGCAAAAATCGATCTTATGGATGGCCTTTGTCTAGTTTTGTCGAAAAGTGCTTGAAAAAATGACAAGGGCTTACTTTATTTGTCAGCATGTATGTACTCTTGATAAATGGTCATCCATTTTTAAAACTTCATGGCGTCGATACTGAATACTTTTACACATGCGAGACACATTGGCCAGTGTCGATTTGATGGAGATGCAATAAATCCGAACTTCAAGTAGTCCAAACTGAATTGTCTGCATTTTATTTTCGTGTCCGCCATCATAAAATTCTCAGTAATCCTTTTTCATCATGTACGAACTTGAGACTTTACATTATTACAACAATGCTATTTCCCACAAAAATACTAATTATTCTTAGTACACGTAACACAACATAAACAATACAGTACCTACCTATCTTGAAAGTTTTTAAGAAGAACTTGTCTTAAATTAATAGGGGTCGATTTTTAGACCTCGTCGATCCCCAAAAGCAGTTGTCATTTATGTCGACCCATAGAGATTGTCTAGACATTGCCCAAGATCATATTGTACGTAATCAAATTAATTACATTCTCATATATGACCGTTTTTAAAACTGTGTTAAAAATTTTAATAGCTATCCGGCTTAGCTCTGACCGTAATCCGGTACTTGCAACAATATCTTATAAACTCAAGAGAATAAAGAAAAAAAACATTAATCTAGTTATGTAGACGTCAGGAAATTGAAAACTACTCCAATTAAGTCCCCGGTATATACAATTCTATAAGACCGTTTAATTAGCAATATTCCTCGAAAAAATCCCCTAACAACCTGCAAGCAAAAATGTGAGCGCACGCATAAGCATGCGCTAGGCACCCCCCTCCCTTCCCACACTGCTTGTGCGTGCGCTCTCGTGCACGATCATGCAGACAAAACCACCACCAAG
>JAOCPS010245359.1:0-13548 GCA_025505425.1 Graphium colonna | reverse complement strand
TAGACATGGCCATCCGGCATCCCCAAAAGTCATGCATACTTTATTTTATGCCGACTTCATAAAGGGCGGTGGTACTTTCACGGACGAGCATGGCCGTAGGAGTGCAGCGAAAACTGTGAAAAGTTGTTATGCTCTACCACCTATAAAATATAATTCATTAGAAAAACAAACATGTACGAGTATATAACATAATAGAAGGCTCTATGGGTTCGGGTTATTGTGAGGAGACTTTACACAGTTCAGTAGCTTTGTGGTGCGCTTTAAATGTAATATTTTAGAATAGATGTATATACTTATTTAACTTCTTCACGTACCGCTATGTATTTTTCGTTAATTATTAAAGAATAAAAATGTAAAAAATTTTCAACAAACATCTAATTATCAAATGCCAATATTGTCTTGCTCTTGAAAGTTTCACATAAAAATATGTTACTCTTATATATGAATGCAGTTTGGTGCAAAATTTTCAAAGAGAAACATGTTATAAGACTAATCCAAGATTAACTTAACGAGTATAAGTAAATTAAGTCGCTTGGCAGACTATCATAAAATATACTTATTAAATTTTATCCATTCGTCTCGTAAAGATAAATTTATTTATTTACACGAGTGAAGGCAAGTGAAAATTCTAATTTAATTTTCAAAAGGAACGCTTAAAACCCTTGCAACTTCATTATCATAAAACCTGTACAAAAAGAAACATATATTTATAAGTATATGCCAAAATGAAGGAAAAAAATTGTAATAAATTATTCAACATTAAACCCTGTAAAGCTTTGAACACATAACCTTAGATCGTCAGATGTTATTATGTAATACCTATAAGTAATATTATCATAGTATTGATTATTTTAGTATTAAATGTTTGATGTCATAGATGCAAATCAGTGATTAAATTGCGAAAATATTCTATCTATAATAAATGACTATCAGTCAGTATATTGGTTTAACCTTTTCTAGCCGATAATTGAATAGTTCTTATTTGATTGAGACGTAAAAAATATTATAATTTTTTGACGAATGACTTTTGATAGATACTTTCTAAAATTTAATTTGTTATTGTACTGACTATTAATAGACGAAATTATTTAAGATCTCCTATTTAAGAGGTACATGTTGTCTTATATATAATCATATATCAACAGTACGTACTTTATTAATTTTTAAACACAGCGATACCATTTAATGACGTTTAAAGAAATATCAATATATTTTGTGTACTAACCAGCGCCATCTAGCGTATATTTGCTGAGTCACTTCGATAACTTTGGGTTCATTACTTTCGAGGTCCAGTTGAACGGTATAAATTTACAATCGATAGAGATCAAGTTTTAATTGAACATTCTGTATCTTTGAAATAGATGGCGCTTTTTACGCCTAACTCTATTTTTATATCAATTTAGCCAAAACTTATAACACATATTTATAATTAAATGTTTTTATGTATTAAATAAATAGCATAAATTTGTTTTTGCTAATGCTTTAAAACTTAAATTATATATTTTTTATATGTCTTAATAAATCTTTAATGAACAATTGAATGTTGAAAGATTCCATTGAACCATACTTCTTGTATCATCAGCATCTACCCGTGCAAGTTTTCTCCAAATCGATTTCATAGTTAAGCCGACCCAGTACACATACAGTATTTTAAAAATTAGTTATTAGATAAGTATCATCCTATTAATTCCATATGCCTTAAATTAGGTTAGCATCGAAGCTAGTGAATCAACGACCTAAGGCTGATATTATAAAATCATGTCTTGTCTGAACTTCTTCTTGTCACTGGCAAGAACGAGAATAAGAAGAAGAGGCAAAGTCTTTGACCCATGCGTCAAACCCTTTTCCAAGTCCCGTTTCATTCTTTTCTCGGATGTTAGGAAAGTTTAGCGAAAAGAAGTTTTTTTGGGAAAAACTTTTTAGAAAATTTTAATAAAACCTACTTCTTTATAGATCACATTTACTAATACTTATTGTATATGCACATTTGATGAACTAAATAATTATTAGTTCATAACACACAAAGACTACTTTGGAATTTTGATAATATTTAAAAATTGTAGAGACTATAAAATCAACGCCACAATTGATAGAAAATCAGTTTGAGTATCGACAGTATTTTCATCTGATCTCATATTGAACACGTTTGTAAAGTTGTTACATTACTGACTGATCTGCATGAATCTAATACCAGTATTAGCCTACCAGCTTCTATCGTGTGTAAAGACGTAGGGTGGTCAATAAGTTCTTGGTATTGATATTCCACGATCTTTTTAATCATTTTCTAAGACTGGCGACTAAGTGTCCTTTTTAGATTATTAAAAAAATGAAAGTCATATTAATCGCAATTGCCGGACAAACTCTCACCATGAGCGATTTTGAAAATATAATTAAGGTAAACTGGAGTCCTTATCCGTAATAAAATTCCTGACTAAACAGAAAAAAAATATAATAGCAGAGATGGATAGAGTTTATCATAAGTCTGCTCCTTCACTATCCACAATTCAAAATCGGTCAAGTAGAGAACAATACCCGTTTTTACTACGGGTTTTTTCCTCTACTTGACCGAAACGTTACCAAGTTCTAGGTCACTAGGAGAGATTCTTTTTTCATGGAAAGGAAGACAAACGAGCAGACGGTTCACCTTATGGTAAACGATCCCGCAACATCCGGAGAGTTGCGAGTGCGTTGTCAACTTGGGAAATCGGATATAATAGGTTTATTGGATAGGACGGGGTCGGGATTTGCTTTACCTACATGACATTTGGGCGTTGCCCAAATTTCATGTAGGTAAAGCAAAATTCACACTTTTATACTTTAAGTTAAATTCCCGGTTTTAAAAACAATTCCGTAAAGCGTAATGTCGTTAAAATTTATGGAAGTAATTACTATATCATTTTGATCTTGATGCAAGATATTTTTTGATACTAGGTTTGGGCATTATCCTTTAAGCGTGGCAGGGAGAGCATCGAAGACGACCCGGAATTATTTTGGTCGCAATATTTAGAGATTTATATTTTAAACTATAAAATTCATATCATACTTACGAAATTCTGAAAAAAATTGCGTCAATTGATGATAATTTTATTGTAAGTTGCGTATGTATATTAAAAAATGCGAAAACCTTATTCGATTTTACGCTGCAGTTGGTTTCACGTAAACCCAAACGTTCTGAAAAAAATACATAATAAATTCTAAGAAAAATTCAGTGTTACATAAAATTACTCTTCAATCAAATTTAATCAAAAGAAGAAATTAAACAAACCTTAAATATTTTATCAATTTTAATTTAATTTTTTTATAGCTGTGTTATCCCTTACATGATTATTTTATTAACCAAAAAAAGAAATATGTCTCTTTACACAAAAAACAAAACAGATGTAAAAAGGACTTTGTTAACATTACTCTTTGTGTCGCGTATCCCTTATATATCGAATATGAAATAATTCCTACCCAGTTCGAATGGTTTTCTATAAAAAAAATAGGTTTTTAAGTACAAGCTATCAAAATCAGTAATAATCAGTTTTAATGTGAATTCCGTCTGCGACAAAAGCGTTTAACGTCTACTTTTATCGGGTTAAAGTTAACTTGGACGAATTACTTATCAGTGTAATCACTTTGTTCAATGGTATTTTTAATAAATGGTAATTTTAAAACAATATCTTTAGAGGAAATTTTCAGTCATCAAGTGAATTATCAGTGAATTTATTCGGAAAGTAAAGCCACTGACCTGAGAAGAACCGGCGTAAGAAACTCAGTGGGATCAGTCTATTTTATATATATGTATATTTATAAATATAATTTAAATTATAATATGTATTACAAATATAATCCGTTAATTTAAAAAAAAACTGGGGTGAGCAGTTCATTACCAGGGTGTGTTATAATAATTATGTTTTTATATCAATTCAAATGAATGTTTGTACGTGTGTTAGCGGATTCCTCCGTACTTTATGAACTGATTTTCAAAGTTCTTTTTTAATTTGAAACGGTATAGCTACGAAAGATTTGAAAGAGTATATAGGTTATATAGATGGTCCCATATCATTTTTGAGAACATCGGCAGAACAGTTTTTAAATCAAAGTTGCCGAAATATTTTGTTTCAGGAACGTCCGCAGGTAGGTTTAAGTAAATAAATAAAAGAAATGCGCGAACGTATATAACAAAAAACTTAAAAATTCGAATTGAAGTCGGTTAAAAATAGTCATTGCGTACTTTTATTTTCTCTATAAATGGAATCAATATTGGTAATTTGTATACCAATTTCAAATGGTCAAAACTACAACGTTTATGCCAGTAAGCACGTTTTCTACCAAGTTTATAGGACACGTCTCATTACGAGCATTTATTCCGTTCGCAACAGCAAAATAGCAGTTTAGCTAAACGGCTACATGCTATATGTCGGCGTTAACGAGACCGTTTCAATGCAGTCGCTATTCCGCTATAATGAAGCAATTTCAATAGATACGGTCTATCGAGTTGACGTACAAAGAACGGCGTTCAGCATTCTCGTATATCTTTAAGCTTTTTTATATTGAACTTCAAAATTAGTCTTATAGCACATAGAGGTAAAGTTCAAATTACAACGTGAAGCAGGGTAGCTGGTGATCGGCAATTCGTTCCTAATGACGTCACCGGACGCGGCCTGAACGCTGAGCTGGCTTCGTGCGTCATTCATACGTCATTACGTTCCTTTCCCCATACTTTCTATGTCCATTCCTGCATTTTAAATTTCCCGTTCCATATTCAGAGAGAATGTTCCATATTCAAAAATATTCCACGGTCAAATTGAATTGTATGAATATTAAGTTGGTTTTTAGATTTAAACGTTATTATTGTATTGTTGCTATATTTTCAGTCTTTTTTTAACTGATATATGCATGCAATGACTTGTTTCTTTTTTACTATCTATGTTTAATATTCATTCATACTTTACTCTATTAATCTTTTTTTACTCACTCATTCTTCCTTTCATGATGTGAGTTTTTAAGTGTGCACACCGTGTACTCATTTGTGAACCTTTAAAAACAATTATATGTGTATTCGAAGTGAATAAACGAGTTGGTTGCCACCAGAGACGTTTTAGTGATACAGTCCACCCAATAACCCTCAATATCGTACAATCTATAAATATTAATATCATCACAACTTAAATTTTGGTGTGCATTTTAATATTATTCCTCGAAGAAACAATAAAACATATAAGTTTAATATTCATAAATGGGAGGTTTTAAAAAAAGTGTCAAACATGAGTACTTTTAGTATGACAGTGGTTAAGGTTATACAAATCATGTTATGTTTATTTATTTAACACAAACTGCTGCCTCTGGTTACACCATAAATAAAAAAGAATTTTGAAAATTGGTTTATAACATGCGGATAATTGGAACACATGCGTAAAAAAATACTAGATATTGGTACTAAAAACTATTAAGTTTTCTGATTTTAATAATTGTAAACACTAGCAGTAGACACACACACCTCCCATTTTTTGATGTCGTTTAAAAAAAAGGCCGTTTCTTTGTTTGAAAATGTTTTATTCAAACATCTCTGGGATTTTATCGCGGTTCAATTATCATCCGACGTTTTCAAACAACATTTGAACAGTTAAATCATCGTTTACGGTAAAATAGAAAACAAAATACTTATAAGCACTCTGTGCAATATTCTACTACAGACTACAACTCAATACATCACATTTTATAAGCCAATAATCCTCGCAAAAGAACACCGGTTTCTACCATGGACGATTCGCGAGGTAATTGAAATCAGATCCACATTTTCATCGTGAGAGTAGCCACGTGCTAACAGCGGCTTGGGATCTTGTTATAAATTTAATCATATCGCCTCTCTAGCCAAGTTGTATGGACATGCAAACCAGAGAACGTGAGCTCCAATCCCGGAGGGACAAAAACTTTGAGTTGTTGTATCTAAGGTGGGCTAAGGCAGGAGAAGGAGGGTGGTCGATCACCCTCTCTCCCCCCGGTGATGAGCAGTGGGCGACAGGCGCGGGGGCGCCCTCGCCCGCATTGCACGGCTTATCACACAGCTGAACGAGGATGACCGAGCACTCATAGTCATCCTCGAGCCCCTTCCCGAGTGCGGGAGGGGCGCGAAGGGCCTGCCGCTGTAAGGCGGGCAAACGCCGGTGGGGAACTGAAAGCAAAGGCTATGCCGATTCCCAGAACCCCGCCACCGCGCCGATGTGGGAGTGCCGCTGGTTCGTTTAGTGGGTATCCTGGGAGTTCTTCCTCCCCTGGAATCCCACATACCCCTTCCGTTCCCCGACGGGTGGGGATGCGGAATGCAATTTTCCCAGCAAAAAAAAAAATGCGGGCTGATCACCCAAATGCCTGTAAATAAAGACGATCCATGCGTCGGATGAGCATGTAAAGCGACAGTGCTGCACTTAATCTCTCTCCGGTCGTGTCATATATCTGTCCCATCGGGCTAAGGGAGTAAAAGTATAGAAAGTGCACCTATGCTTGCGCGTACACTTGTGCACTATAATAGCTCCTGCGCAGTTGGCTGATCTCTGAATAGATTGGTTGCCGTGGCCGTTATTCAGTCAGGAAGACTTTATTTTAAATGATATCAAGTAGTTAATAACTATAGTAGACTATAGTTAACTATAGTCAGACTTAAAGATACGATAAATTGTTACTGTGGGAATCGGACCGAAACTAAAATTTCTAGATAAAAAAACATCCGTTAACCTACCGTTAATTTAAAAATTAATTTTGGGTGGATTAACAAATTGCCAAGGACCACTACCCTGTGCTGTATATAACCTTAGTGCCATTCTTAGAAAAATGGGTGTCGTTCTATATTTTTTTTAGTGCATCACTCGCCGAAATGTTCAAATTCGTCATTCAATGAAAGTTTGAGCCCAGAGAAATAAAAATTTCCTGAACATATCACTTCAATATTAATTATAATTTCCAAATTCAGTGATACCTAATATTTTTTCCTGAATCTAAGCCAGACATCTTCTCGTCATTTAGTGCACAGAATAACGTCAAAACATTTACTCTGAAATGATCTCCATCTGACTGTTGAAACTCTGCATTTTTTAAATTATCTACTCTATTTTTTTGCTATTTTGTAATAATATTTATCTGATATTGTAAGTTCTTGTACTGAGATTTAATGCCTGTCGTAAACCAAAATTCTATGAGCATATGATAGCTAGATTTATAAGGGTTTATTTATTTAGTTTATCATCACACTATGACCCTCAGACGCCTAGAACCGCGTGCGAAATCGTGGCACAGAGCTAGTTATTAAATATCATATATATTTAACAATAATGTACGATGTCACATTTGAACCTTGATCCTGCCTAATCATTCATTAATACCGGATACGGAAAGACGTCTAAGAATTACTTCAGTAAATACAAAACGTAAATAAGCGTGCTAAATCCGTACTTCTAATATAAATAGCAAATATTATCACATTTAATATATTTTATCATAAGGCTCAGCCGTGATTTATTAGCAATCTATGAAACGACCAGATGTTATTTTATCTATAGTAGTGATGATAACTAAAGAAGATAAAAAAAATAACATTCATTAACTTTTTCGGCTGTACTAAATATTTGGCCGACCAGTGCGTGGTGCATTTTAACTAACTTAAAAAAAATCTGCAACAAACGTCAGTCGAGTTCAATGACATATGTTGGAAGTTGGACAGCGATCGATAAAAAAATTTCCCGCCAATATTTTTACGTAACCGTTGACGTATTTATTCGCGTAACACATGATTCTAGAACAACGCAGGTGTTTTGTAATGAACGAATTTCCATCGACATTAAAAATGTAACGCATGTTTGCAGTGACTAATGCATGGTAAAAAAAATGTAAATTCCGAAGGCAAGAATGCTCTGGTATTATTTTTGAAGCAACTTTGGGAAGTATTGCCTTGGTTATGGTTGGTATGATACGAGCACCGTCAAATTTAAGCGCCGCTTTGACCTTAGTACTTTTAAATGGACTTTAATTCCCACACTTTTTTATGACAAGGAAGATAAACGAGCAGACGGTTCACTGGATAGTAAGCGATCCGGTCGCCCATAGACACACGCAACATCCGGAGATTCCCAAGTGCGTTGGGTCGGAATGAATGATTTGGAGAAGAGGTGAGTGGGAAGAGAAAAGGGTAGACATGGCTATTCGGAATTCCCAAAAGTCATACACATTTTATTTTATACCGACTTTATAAAGGGCGGTGGTACTTCCCCGAGCGAGCGCGGCCGTAGAAGTGCAACAAAAGCTGTTATGCTCTACCACCTTTAAAAAAATCCATGCTATAAGTGAAATTATCACGCAGTAGTTTTAGTTTCTTGAACTTATTACCTTCTTTATGAAAGAAACGACTTTAGTACAGCTTAGTCGATGGTAAAAGATCTCGTCGATCTGATCAACAGAAATAAGGACAATTTTCTTTATAATGTAGGTAAAAAACTAAAAAGTAAAAAAAAAAAAACTTCACGTGATTGTAAGCGATCCCGTCGCCTATAGACACTCGCAACATTCGGAGAGTTGCGTTTGCGTTGTCAACCTGGAAATTGGATACCATAGGTTATTGTATAGGATGGGGTCGGGATTAGGGACTTGGAAGGAAAAGGAGTGGGAAAAGAAAAGGGTAGACATTGCCATATGGCATCCTCAAGTCATGCATACTTTATTTTATGCCGACGTTATAAAGGGCGTTGGTACTTCCCCGCGCGACCGTAAAAGTGCAGCAAAAGCTGTGAAAAGATGTTAGGCTCTACCACCTAATAAACTACACCTAAAAACTTTTAAGGTTCATTGAATAACTTGGTTTTTGTAGCAAGGTTCAGTGTATAAGTTTAATGGTCGGAAAACATGTCAATGCCCTGCGATTTTCTATGAAATAATTTTTCTATAAGTAAGTCCTGTCTCCATGTCAAGTCTAATAATGTCATCTAAATTCCGTGACTCAATGATAACTTCACTTACTAATACAGATCAGTTTTTGATCGACTTCAAAAAAAGGAACGTTTTCAATTTGTTTTTTATGATTTTTTAATGTACTTTTGGCACATATGTCCGCCATTTATGATGCAATTTTAATTTTTTTTTATCTTATAGGGTATTATTGCGTAATAGTGCCATATTTTTTTAGGAAAATCGGTTTAGTAGTTTTTCTTTTAAATCGAAATAACAAAATAGAAATGTGTTTTTCCGCGTATCTCCGCCATTTATGTACCAATTTAAAAAAAAATTCTTATATTATATGATAGAGCATTCTTAAAAGATAGTCCCATAAAATTTAAAGAAAAAGTCAGTTTATTAGTTTATTTTTTTAATTAAATTAACCAAATTTAGGAATGTTCGCACATATTACTGCAATTCACGAACTAATTTGAAAAAATATCCTTTAATCTGATTGGGTACACTTCCATAATGGTCCCACAATTTTTTTATAAAAATGGAATTTTAGTTTCCTTTTAAAATTAAAATAACGAAGAAGATATGTTCCTAAAGTACACTTTTAAGGCGTTTGTTGTGAAAATAAACTTGTTTAGTATATATGAGGCATTTATTCCTAATGTTATCAACAATTATCAATCGACTCGTTGACCTGAAATTGATACCTTATTGAGTTTACTAATTACACGCTGCGGTTGTTTCAAACGGTTCTTGCATTAAGTCTAATGAAAATCAATCGTTTCAAAGGATTAAGAGACCGTAATTAAATTAAAAGCGAATCTATTTATTTTTTTTGGTTTACTGCTAATGATTATTCTGTGTAATTGGTTGGATACTTTTAATGTACTAAGTTAATGAGAAATGTTGGTATCTCATTTGCAATTTAATGTTTTGTAATTTAAAAAAAATGCGAGAAATATGGAGTCTTAAAACTTTAACGTGTTTATTACTTTGAATATATCAGTGGTATCTCAAGTGTCTCTTAAATAGCTGATTGTATTTTATTTTTTTTATATATATGTTGTTCTTAAGTTTGTGTACTACAGAGACTGTTCAAAGGTTTGAACTCATTTCCTGATGTTGAAGAATTAGGAGTTCTAGAAAAAATCCTGGTTTAGTTCATTTTATATTTTGTTCGTGCGATATGGTTGCCTCATTAACTAAAACATAAAATATTTTTACTGCACATTATTTCTTTCTGTCATTTGGCTGTTTTTAGGGTTCCGTAGTCCACTAGGACCCCTTATAGTTTCGTCATGTCTGTCCGTCCGGTTTCGTCCTCAGCTGTTTGTGCACCGATTGTCACGAAAATTGGTGATGAGATGTGTATAAATATTCACTTCCCCCCATACAACGAAAACAAAATTTATGACTTACCCCATCGTGTGGGGTACGATTGGAAAGGTCTCCTAAAATGCAACAAAAACTACCTCGAAACTATATAGTAGGCATGGGCCGTTTCACTGTTTTTTCACTTGCTATCGGTTTTATAACGTTATCGTTGCATACAATCAGAACTTTATATAACCGATAGCAAGTGAAAAATCACTGAAATGGCCCATGCCTAGTATATAGTTCAAACCCGTCTATCTCGAGATATCTTAATACAAAGTTAAAATTAGAGAGCCTCCCTCCTTAACTTTTGAAATATTATTACAATAATTACGATGAAAAAAATATGCTATATACCTAAGAGTAAGTTCTTTCAGGGAAAACTATAGCGGACTTGGTTTAATACATAGTTATTTTTATACAACTCGACAAACTTTACACTTACAGTCGTCCTAACAAAATGTATGGAGTCAACCGCAAAATGAAATGGTCAGTATTTATTTTGTCAAGCGGTCGAACGGACCATCGGATGGCTACAGAACCCTTTCATCTGCGTGCCCGACAAACGGCCAAGACTGTTTGGCCGGTTTTTTTTTCTTTTTGACTGAAGCAGAAAATCGACAGCTACCTTAAATGGTAACGTAAACTAAAATTACAGAATGAATTAAAGATGTAATTTCATTAAAATCCGTCATAATATTGCCAACTACTTATATGTTGGTCGCCCACTCGTCAGTGTTAACCGACTTTGAAAAAGAAGGACATTCTCAGCTCGGATGTTTCTAGTCTTTATTTCTTTTTTTTATATGATAGAGACCATATTTTCGAAATGGTTCCATATTTTTTTTCAGAAAAATCGGATCTGTAGTTTCCTAAAAAAAATAATAACGAAAGTGCGCTTTTAAGGCGTTTGAAGTCGGTTTTTGTAGTTTTCTATAAAAATAATATTGTTAATATTATTTTATATAAAAGAAAAAGTAACACACAGAATGTTATGAAAATGTATAAGGAAAAAAATCAATTTACTCATTAAGTTTACTATACTGTAAACTTAACGAGTAAAATTAAAGTTTGGTAGCATTGTTAATTTAATAACATTGGTTATCGACTAGTTTTCTCTCAAAATTACCACGAAGTTAGATTAAGAAGCTTATTTGGCTGCTAATAACGTCACTTTTTGCAAAGGGGGATGCTTACGGGTAATTTTAAAACAAGTACAGGTGGATGGAAACTTTTTATAGCAATTACTAGAGTCAGCCTATATTGATCGTCAAGGCGATGAAATGCCAATAAAATTACAATCCATAAGAGATAAAATGACACTTAATTAAGTGTAATAAACGTTCATTTTAATTCGATCAGCATACCACGAGACCTCTTATAAATGACAGTGATTTCAACACCCACCTTTATTTAAAAATAGTTACGCTGTGCTGGGCAATAAAAGATAAAATATGCGCATAGAAAATTAAAGAAAAACAACTTTACTCTTAGGCGATGTAAGATTTTAATACACTAAAAACAATTGCACGTTTATGATTATTTTTTTTTGTCAATAAAATACAAATTATTACTCTTACAAATTATTTATTATTACTTTTACAAATTATTACTCTACTGAAAAAAAGACTTTTAAGATGTTGGGAGTGTTTTTTTAATCTGGTTTGCTTATATATTCTTATTATGTGTTATGTTTGAATTATTTGTGACATGACATTGGCTTTATTGATTAAATTATTGATTGTAAAGTAAGTAAGAGGAGAAGGTTATGTATGTGTATTTAATTGCCTTTGCCTACTACCTAATAGTTGTTTTGTTTTAAGTCGACAGTTATCAGATGCCAGTCGTTGTGTGTAAAAACTGATAATCAGGTGCGATTTGGTAGGATAAGAAGCCGAGTCCAAGTAGTTTTGAAATAAAAATAGGAGTAATAAGTAGAGTAAATGTCTCAATAAATTTGGATTATATTAAAGTAAATTTTATGGCCCTGTAGGAAATTGGCCTGGTATACATCTAATTAATAATTTGACAAATATTCAATTTTATTCATCAAATAGCTGACCCGGCGAACTTCAAACCGATGTTTTGTTGACAATTCTCAAATATGAAATCATACTAACGACATAAAATTTGAAATATTGTTCAAAAAACTTAGTTAAAAGCAGGTCGAATAGCTATTGTGAAATTTTATGAGAAAGGTTGAAATTTGGATGTCATTGTTTATGCGATACTAACCTCGCTCAATTATTTTGCCTTCCCTAAACCTCTATCTAACACATGAACTTTATGGTATAGTATTAAAGTTCAATTTGAATTTAAACTGTTATTACGAATCGGTTATATGAGATTATAGAAAATTATTGGTTTTGAACTTTTTAAGGCAATTTTTAAAATTTTTCTCGACCTAAGAACCATACTTGTACTTCAAGAAATATTTAAAAAAATTATATATACAGTATAGTCAAGATTTGTGCTTAGCAACACATTCAGCGATTCGTTTTTATATTATAGATAATCATCAGATAACTGAGTATCGAACGAGATCACATTAACGGAAGTAGCTTAGCTTTCACTACAACAATGTTCGTCGGAAAAGTTTAAAGCGGTACAGAAATACACTCTTCTGGATAATAACTGAATATCTCATTTCTTCGCAATATTTTGTTGCCGGAAATATTGGGAACAAATACTTTTTTGCGAAGTTGGCAAACAGAATATACGCGATTATAAGAGCTATCATCAAGAAGCTTATGAGGTAGTTAAAATAGTATCTTTTTTGCCACGTAATGAGAGGCGAAATATCATTACTTGCGGTTCATTATTGAAGAAATATTTATTTTCAATGTCTTTCTCTTAGGTATATTTTTTCTGCAACCGTTTTGTAACAACTTCTTATTTATAATTATAATGCAGTACCACTAGCCCCGTTGCTTTAAAATACTTTGTTGTTAATAAATATTTATGGCACTATAATTTGACTTACAGTAAATTTCAGTATTTATTATTCCCTTAGTATTTCACTAAGTAAAATGATAAATAAGGTAGGAAGCAATACTAAACTAATTATTGCTAGATAGTAGAGTATAACATCATAAATTTTAACGTTTATCATGAAAATTGACCTAATTGCAAACGCATTACGTGAAAACCTAGCGTAAAATAAAATAAAATAATAAAGTTCTTTTAAATTAAACAACTTTACGGATTTTATCGCGGTTTATTTTTAAATTTTATCACCCGACGTTTCGAACCCTT
>JAOCPS010245138.1:0-13553 GCA_025505425.1 Graphium colonna | reverse complement strand
AGAACATACGGTGAAATCACGAAGAGCAGTATATATATATATATATATATATATATATATATACACACACACATACATACATACTTACACACACACACACACACACACACACATACACACACACACACACATATATATATATATATATAAGGGTGACTGGTGAGTCACTAATGATATTAAAGGAGAGCACTCTGTACTCGATTGTCATCTATTTATGTAATAAATGGGAGACATTGTTTTCGGCAAAATTTTCCAATAAATTAATTAAGTGCAGCTACATGACAGCGCGCTTGATCTGCTGTGAGCGCCGCAGGTCGTCGACCTCCCAAGCGTCACGGCACTCTTTTAACAATTCTTTATATAAGATCCCCATATAACGTCTTCGAATATTGGAAGTGACTCACCAGTCTCCCTCTTTTTTTATGGAAAGGATAACAACCGAGCAGACGAATCACCTGATGTTAAATGATCCCGTCGCCTATGGACACACACAACACCCGAAGAGTTGCATGTAACGTTGTCAACCTGGGATATTGGATAAAATAGGTGGTGTGTATAAGAGAATAATCTACTTTTCCTACTCCTTTCCACTCCTCATCCTTAGTAACATACCCGACCCATGTTACTAAGGATGAGGAGTGGAAAGGAGTAGGAAAAGTAGAGGGAAAGGATGGTCAACCGGCAACCCAGAAAGTCACGTTGTATAAGTTCAGCAAAAGCTGTACAAGGATGCTATGCTCTACCACCACAAAATATATGATTAAATTGTGTACTCAACATCCAGTAAGTTGCAAAGTATATGTATCCATGGGCAAAAATACTTTTGCCTGTAATTACGAAGAGGGCCAAATCCGAATGATTCCACCAGGGCACTTGGATACTATTTATTAAGGTCATGCATATTCAACGAGGAAGTCCGTCTACCGGAGCCCTTAGGGCCTCCACGGATTTCCATACTGGATATACTTTTTTCGACGACTGTCACTGTTGCCCCAAAACGCTATTCAAATTACTGTGCGGGCGGAATTAATAAGGCAGCTCGCGGACGTAGCGTTTTACTGTTAATAACACCGTTTTTTTTTTCATCTTTTAAACCTTTTACTTTTTTTGTATCATTAAATAATATTATTAGTTGGCTCTGTTTTGTTTAACTTCCAAGTTTATGAGTTGTTTAATTTTTCACGTTACAATAAACCATGTTCTAAAATAAAAACTTAGGTTCAGCTACTCTCTTCATTATTAGCTATCTGCCAGTCCACTTCCCATCAAAATCGTTGCAGCCGTAAGAAGTTTAGCCGACTCAAACGAACAGAAAGACGAATTGACCGAAAGACCGATACACAGACGAAAACTATAAAAACAAATCTTTGTTTACCAGTACATATCTTATTACTTTCAAATGTGTTTAGTAAACAGTTTTATTTTGACATAAAAATTGATCTATTAATTTGTATGTATTATTATTCTGTTAGTCTTTTCTTTTTTGTTTTTGAGACTTACGCGAATAGCCTTTTCTTTTCTGCATTCCTTCTGAACGAAATTGGATTACGGTGGCATCAATTCAAAGATCAACCAAATTCGCAGAAAATATTCTATTGTGCAAGTGTAAGCGTAGACACAAAACGATACGTCCCGATTTGACGGATATCCGACAAAACCGTTGAGACATCAGGCTCAGGACCGATTGACACATGAAATCATCTTAATTATAAGGAAATATTGTTATATTGCCCTGATGCAATTGAACATCGAAAATTAAAGTCCGTCCCCCGCGGGATTTGAAACAGCAACAAAAGTTCTATAAGAATTAAAACCGACGACTTCCGTAAAGCAAGATCCTACACTACTAAGCCACGTAGACCATCTGAGGATAAAAGGAGGTTCAGTTTCAAAGCAATCTTGGCAAGTGTAGACTCCATTATATCTGTCCACACGATCTAGACGTAACAATTTTCTATATAGACCATTTCCCTTCGGTCTGACTGAAAGTTTCGCAACGCTCTATCAGAGAACCGATATCCGAGAACGAAGTTATATCGTTCCAGTTGACTAGTTGTTTGTTAGTTAACATAAAGTTTTTACCCGTCGCAATTCCGTTTATTGCTTCGTGATCATTGTACTACTTGGAGCAATTTTTTGTTGGATCATAAATAATGTTACGTAACATCGCAATTTTATGTCAAACGACAGTGTCCAACTGTGGTACCAAAATTATCATGCATCAAGATAAAACTTATAGTTTTTTTTTTCATGATTTCTTACGACATTACGCTTCATGATTTGATTTTTATACGGAGAATTTAATCATCAATTAAATCTTTATTTATTATAAAGGGACACACAGTGAATATGCTACTCCCATTAGGGCTAAGAATCTTAATTAAAATTAAAAATTGAATTTATTATATGGTGTACATAACATCCTGGCCTCTTCAGATAACGAAGAAGCCAGAATGCTGTTACAGCTGCCTATAGCAAAAGACAATACATGTGCCATCTGCTGTCGGTAAGCTTCGTTATGGACACATTCCATAAGCACATAATGTATAAATGTATGAATTTTGTATTACCTACATGACGTTTGCGCAATTTGTCATAGAGATGTAGAATTTTTTTTTTATGGAAAAGGAGACAAACGAGCAGACGGTTCACCTGATGGTAAGCGATCCCGTCGCCCATGGACACCCGCAACAAGAGTCGCGAGTGCTTTGTCAACCTGGGAAATTGGATAGAATAGATTTATTGGATAAATAGGATGAGGTCGGGATTAAGGATTAGAAGGGGAAAGGAGTGGGAAAAGAAAAGGGTAGAAATGGCCATCCGGCATTCCCAAAAGTCACGCATACTTTGATTTATGTCGACTTTATAAAGGGTACTTCCCCGAGCGAGTAAGGCCGTAGAAGTACAGTAAAAGCTATGAAAAGATGTTTTGCTCTACAACCTAAAGAATAGAATAAGCAATACAAGCTGTTTTCTATGAATAAATTTTTAGATTTTATCGAATAACTCCGACACTCGGGTTTTCTTTACAAAAAAAAAACTTTGTAGTAGTTAATATAATAAGCCTAGTCTCCAAAAACCATGTTTGAACTTCATGGAACATGGTACGGCTTGCCATATAGAAATGGTCATTGTCCTTTGTCATCGGTTTTTAAAGAAATTAGACAACTGCGGAAAATTTAATGTCCGAAATGGATTTTTGTATTTATGATAATGCAAAAATTTTTTTCATTAATCAACTTAGATTGTTCTTTATTGTTAGGATGAAAGTCAGTACAGAAATTTCGTAATATTTTTAAACGTTATATCTAAAAACACTGTAATTGTATAAATAGTTTATTTCGTTTAATAAGAATTTAATGTTATAAGAAATATGTAAAATCAATAAAACACGCAGAAAAAGACATAAAAAAGATTTTTTTGTGTTTTTCATTTTATCGTCCTACGCCCATTTCAAGATTTGCTGATTTATTTTACGGTTAAAATATGTTTATATGTGTATGAGCATTCAAATCTGTAGCACGTTGCAAATGTATTATTTCGACCGAAATGAATACGAATAAGAACTATTTATATTTTATAGTAAACTAACAAATGAGTTTATATTTTGATTAATTTCAATAATATTAACTTATAATGTTGTTATAGGATTTCTTTTCAATCACGTTTCACGTATGTTTGTGTGTTTTTGTCCGTCTTCCGTATAGTGAATGACGCGTGATGGAACGCATCTCGAAATGTACGGTATTGAATTACGTAGTTCTAACGGTGCCCACGCGCCAGCGCAGAGATACATTTACATGTATTTAAATCAAAGATGACTTTTTAACCGACTCCAAAATGGTGGTTTTCAATTAGGATGCTTCTTTTATATCTGTGTTCGGGCATAACTTCCTCATTTATTTATACTACTGAACAGACTTCAAAAAAATGTAGAAACGGTGAAGCAGGGTTTTTTTTAATGTAAAGAAAGACAAACGAGCCTGATGGTAAGTGATCTTGTCGCCCATGAGCGCACGCAACATCTAGAGATGCGAGTGCGTTGTCAACCTGGGAAATTGGATAAGATGGGTCGGGATTAAGGATGTGGAGGGGGATAGGAGTGGATGGCTCTCTAGATTCTGACTTTGCTTCTATAGATTCTCGTTTTTCAGATGGTGATAGTTTTATGTGCATACATAGAGGTATCTACCATCAGATGTACCGCAAACTTAGTTGCTACTTTAAGTGGTAGAGCATATCATCTTTTTATAGCTTTTGCTTCATTTCTACCTCCGCGTTCGCCCGGGGAAGTACCACCGTCCTTTATAAAAATAAAGTATGCATGATTTTTGGGGACGACGGATGGCCATGTCTACCCTTTTCCCACTCCTTTTCCCTTATTATCTTTAATCCCGATCCCATCCTATCCAATTAATCTATTTTATCCAATTTTGTAGGTTGAAAATGCATTTGCAACTCTTCAGATGTTGCGTATGTCTATTGGCGACGGGATCGCTTACCATAAGATGAACCGTCTGCTAGTTTGTGTTAAAAAACTATTTGTTCGAAAAGAACTCTACGAGCGCATCCGCGCGTGAAGAGTAGTTGAGTATTACTCGGGAGCAACAACATTAGGTGATTGAGTGTCTGAGTGTTATTGGCTGAAGTGAGAGTGACACCCTTGATGGGGTGAGGTTGGTGTCGTGCATCAATGTCCAACAGATTGAGTATTGGATATTCTTCTCAGTCGATTCTCAATGAGCGCGAAATAAATGAATTATCCCATTGACTCGTAAATTAAATGGACTTGTAATTGTAACTAGTGATGTGCCGGATCGTTTAAAATGTACGTCCGCGGATACGGTTCCGAATGCGGATATTTGGCGCCAAGATCCGCGGATACGGATCCTCTCTTCCTTACTTTATTAAGCCTACCAAAAAGATTAAAAGTCAATTAATCGCATTACATGATGGTTGATTATATCTTAGAGTTATGTACTATTCGTATAGTACCTTACTTCGGTATATGTTTGCAATATAAAGTTGCCATATATTTGATTTCAATAAATAAAAAACAAATCTGATTGAAATTTTATACTTTTCTATTACTACTTATTTATCTATATAAATAATTAAAAGTGTACATTGAAAATTAATACAGTAAAATATCCGCGAAGATCCGACCGAAAAGTAACGGATACGGATTTTTTCCCTTGGATATTCGCGGTTACAGATATCTGTCACATCACTAATTGTAACATGTTTAAAATTACTCAAGAATTTAAATCTCTGCATGTGTATCCGCGTGTTTTTTTTAGTGATTGATATTTTCAGTTTTGTCTTTTGGCTAAATATATAAAAAATAATCATTCTATATGTATGTCCGAGATTAAGATTAACTGTATTTATTTAATCTTCAACGATAATTAATGGTATGTTTTAATTAATAAAGGCTTATATTAACATATTTAATTAAAATAAATGTGTCTTCTGTGACAATATACTTATCACTATGAATGGAGAATTGAAATACTTATTTGAGATATTAATTTGTTCCACAATAAAGATCGTCTATCGAGTTTTATTATTGTGGCTGAAACAATCCAGCTTCTAACTACTCTATCAGGATTAGTTATCAGGATATTTGAATGCACTGACATCTATTCACGACTGTCAAAGGTGTTCTTGACAATTGAGACAGACATGCCCATCCGATGCATGGATCTTCTTTTTTTTCAGGCAATCGGGTGTTCAGCCCGCAATACCCTGACCCAACCAATAAACCAGAACACAATGGGCCCCCCCCCCCCCCCCGCGGTTCGAAACCATGACCTCCAGTTTGTAAAGCAAGCGTACATTAGGCTACGGAGGTCACATTAGATATAATAATAAAGTAAAGTATTGACATTTGGAGCAATATTCTAATCAGTCTTAAATTTAATAACTCGGATGTGAATATGTCTACTCTTACAATTTTAATACAAACTTATATTATAAGAAACAATCTTACCAAGAATCAAAAGCACAATCATGAATTTGCTTCTTACATAGTTTAACTAAAATGTATACAATTTTTGTCACCAAATTATTTTTCTTTGTTGTTTTGAATTCAAACCTTATATTAAATGAACTAGACGTAAATTTGCAAATTTAAAGTTTGAAAGTTAATTAATAATTTCCATAGGACAAAAAAGATTTTGCAAGGCAAAAAACAATTGCTATTCATTAGCAATTGTTTTTTTTTTATATTTCAAAAGATATTTGAAGTTTTAGATGAGTTTACACTGGTAATGTCTTGTTATTATAACATTTATATTTTTGTTCTTAGTCTAGACACAGGAAGAAATAGTTTATTTGTTCCTAATATTTATATCATGTTAGTTGTGAACATGTAGAATGTAGTTGTGGTTTTTGAAAAAGTAAATGCATTTATTTGTCGTGCTTTGATCAACTGTAAACAACTTCCGATATTATTTTCTCTTCGAGCCCCAGAACAGCGTTAACAGCTTCCGTCGACGCAACAGGGATGCGTTGTCGTTAATCTGCTAAAAGCGGATTTTTATACGTCGCCTGTGTTTTATTGATTCCGCGCGAGCCAGTGATGTGATTTCCCTTGGCGGCCTTATACTATACTTTCCAGTTAACTAACGCATCTAATGAATTGTTACGTAGCCTGCACTAGTTAAGACCAGTTTTTTATCGGATATTCTAGGCATCGGGCAGCTTGATGTTTTGTACTAACTGCTTCCTACAGTTTCGTCTGTGCAACTTTCGTTTGATAATCCGACTGATAAACTAAAACTACCATGTGCCGAATTTTCTTCTTTCTTAAGATCCAATTATCCGGTTCCGCGTCATGGAATAACAAACATACAAACAAACTTTCACATTTGTAATATTCTTGTGTCATAAACCTCGCGTATAACTTTTTGTTACTTGTACTCCAGTCACGGAAGGCTTATGTAGTTTTTTTATATATCGTATGTTCACTATGAGGAGTTCAGGGACATACACACGTTCACAATAATTAAACATATATAATGATAAAAAAATATTACATTATAAATTTATGTTACCTGACTGCAACTGTTTCAGCCACAATAATAAAGATTGGCGATAGGTGATCTTTATAGTACAATATCTCGAATAATAGTCGTATTTCTCGTTTCTTAGTGAACACTGTAATTATAATTTTGACCACTACTGTGGCCTAGTTGGATAGGCTCTTCCTATACAAACCGAAGCTTATGGGTTTGAATCCCGCGGGAGGACAAAGACTTTGTGGTATTGTTTCTTGTTTGGTTTAGGGTAATACGGGCTGATCACCCGACTGTCTAATATGCGAGATGATCCATGCGTCGGATGGGCATGTAAAAAGTCGGTCCCGGTAGTCAAGAACACCTTTTGCAGTCGTTATAGGATGTCGGTGCCTTCAAATATCCTGAAAACTAATCCATCCAATCCAACATGTGCATTAACGTATAGAAATGTTGCCATTCCGCAACATAGCTGTTGTGAGGTATAAGGATTTATTGTTTTACGTGGACTTTATTAGTCACGATTTTAATTAGGTTAGCAAAAGTGCATTGTTGTCAGATAACGCGCGACTGCTCTCGATCGCGTGCTGATGGGGCTTCCGTACCCTTGGATGTAATTCCTCGACATAAATCTTTATACAGGACTAGATTTTTTCTGTGGTTTTCCTCACGTTAATGTGAAAACGCGGAATACACAGTTGAATGAGATGAATATAGTGATTTTGACATGTGCCTAAAATATTGTTGAGGTTATTGGATTTCCATCCATATACCGCATGCCCCTTTATCCCCTGTACTTCGTGCATCGTTTTATAAATTTAATCATGTCAGAAAGCAAATCTATAATGTCAAACGATCATCTAAAATCCATTTATCCATAACTTTCTAGAACAGAACCTTTTTTATGGAAAGGGAAACAAACGAACAGACAGTTCACCTGATGGTAAGGGATCCCGTCGCCAATGACACGAAACATCCGGAAAATCGCCAGTGCGTAATCAACCTGAGAAAGTGGATAGAATACGTTTATTGGACAGGATGGGGTCGGGTTTCAGGATTTTTTCAGACAAAAGTCGTGCATACTTTAAACTACTAAAAGGCGGTGGTACTTTCCCGGACTAGCACGGCCGTAGATGTGCAGCAAAACCTGTAAAAAGATGTTATGTTCTACCACCTTGTGAAACCCAGTTTCATTACTTTCACCCATTTGAAAGCAATCCAATGACTTAGTTTGCATCTACGTTGTCATATGCAAAATTTCACTTCAATCGGTTTAAACGTAAACATGAAAGCTTGACAAACTTTATAATTATGATATTAGTTAGTACAGGATTAAATAACCTACCGTCGGAGCAGCCACCGTAGAGCGCCTGGCCAAACTCAATTAAAGAGAGGCGTGCGGATGAACTTTCGGCACTCGCTTTTACAGAGGACCTCGATTACGTGACATACATTCAAAAAGCGACAAAACCACACAGAACCAGGAGAGCAGAGACCTATTCAGTGTATGAAAAGCCAAGTTAAAATTTGTAATCCTTTTATAGCTATACATTTTTGGGAAGTCGCCAATGACCAAATTTTCTTTCTCTCCAATATAACTTAACTACGCATTTCATAAAATATGTTTTCCTTTTATACAATTAGTATATGTCGCCTATATTTTCACAGCTATCATAAAATTGATTTGACTTTTATGATTTGACTTTTTTGATTGACATTATAGTTGAGTACCGGTCACAGTGTCATTCGAAGATCGACTAACAAGACATAAGTGCACCGGTGCACTTCTTATTAGTTTACTCACTTAGGCCACAGAGATTGAGAAACGACGTGACCCGACAGATTTCCTATGTAGCTCCAATTTACAAACCTTTAAGGTATAGATCATATTAATTTTGGACCAATCGTATGATCAGCCATACTATCGTAAATTAACTAAGAAACGAAACAAACTCACCTGCCTCTCCTCGGGGGTACATATCTCATAATTGTTTTGTATTAAAAGGTTATATGAATTCTCTAAGGAGGTTGTTATTTCATTAGTTTTTTATTTTATCCTAATTACTGTCACACACACAAGTACACGTGCACCCACACCACATGGCGACGATCCAGTAATCTGGCTCCCATTGTTTTTTTCCTTTTTACAAATTTGTAAAAGGAGTTTAAAGATTTTCAGACGACATTGAGATGAAGGTCGCCGTAGAAGACTATTTTCAAGAGAATTTTTTTGGTATATTTTTTCAATGGTATAAAGGCATTGTATTCTTGATGTAAAAAGTGTATTTCACTTGAAGGCGATTTGACATTGAAAAATGAAAAATATAGAACTATGTAAAGTTTTCTTTCTGTAAGCACCTTAGATACAAAAACACACAATATACATATATTCGTAAAACCCGCACGCGTGTTTAACTTTATTGCAAGTCGACTAGCGTAAGCTTGGGTCGGCGAAAGCGGGGTACGAAAGTACCTAATTTATAGCATTTCGGGTTCCCCAATTAACGAGGGTCCGCAAGAGAGATTACGCAAGTGACAGAACTGCCGGCTTATCGATCTCGCCTTGTTTTTCCTTGAGATAAGCCTTAATCTATCGCTGGCTGGTGATCCGCCTCCGAACTTTCACGGATAACCGGTAGTTTAATCAAATAAATTCGGGTTTCAATTTTATTACAAGGAACCCTTAACCTATTATAATAGGCCCTTTATTAAGTAGTATCGGATAACTTGTATATGTATTTATTAGAAATCTTTTATTGTGACATTGTAAACCGACACTTTTTAGTTATATTTTTATATGGAAAGGATGACAAACGAGCAGACGATTCACCTGATATTAAACGATTCCGTCGCCTATGGACACACACAATATCCGGAGAATTGCGTGTGCGTGTGTGAACTTGGGAAAGTGGAAATTGAAAACCGGTTTAGAGGGCAGGGCGGGTCGGGAGCATATAAAGTATTGGGAGGGAAAAGGAGTGGGAGAAGAAGAGGCAACCCGGAAAATCATGCATACTTTATTTTATGTAGGGCGGTGGCACTTCACCGGGCGAGCACGACCGTATAAATACAGCAAAAGCTGTGAAAGGATGTTATGCTCTGTTACCTGTTTATATGTATCGATTAGCCGACCCATTAGACGTTCTGTCCGGATTTTGGTAACCTATAAGCGAGGATTTATATTAATATTATAAACGTGAATTTTTTTATGTTTGAATGATCGTTACTCATTCAAATACAGATGTATGAATTTTCGATACATATATAGTTTATTAGCTAGATTGACATATAGAACAGATATGAAAATAAAACAAACAAGCATAACAGTAGAGAGCAGCTAGTGAATATATTAATTGTATTTAAATATAACACTGAAATCTTCTATTTTCACTTTCACTTTGCATTTCATATAAATTATTATTTTAATTAGGAAGATATACAAATTTATTTTATCTATACCACGACATTCACAAAAATAAAAGAGAATACAAAAAAAAAAACAAAACAACGTGAGTAACATTAAAGTTGCATCTAAGAAGATAGAGATCATGCCACAGTAATAATGTTGTAAATAAATTCAATAACCATAAAATTAAAATATAATAAAGATAAAATTGATTAAATTAAATATCACCTACTTAGCCGTTTTTGATAAAACATTTGCAATTAATCTTTTAACGAATGATGACGCAGTATCGGAAAAAAATATCTATCATCGGTGATTTATTAATGATTTTGTTAAATTCATATGAAATTCTGTTGATCCGCCGATATCAGCGGATCCTGAATAAGTCTATAAATATAAGTGAAAAGGAACAAGCTCTCAGGTGCTTATGTGTATCGTTTACGTTAAGTGCATAAGCATGACTAAGTATTTTTTTTTCATTATAAATAAAGTTATAAAATTTTAAATAACTTCTACGGGGACAACTTATTAAAAACAAAACAAATTAGAGATTTCACCGTTCTTACTTGTTACAAACTTTTTAATGATAGCGCTTCAATCTGCTTTATAATTAAACTAACTTTTTTGTAGCGAGCCATCTTAATTAGTATTCAATTTATGATTAAAAGTTAATTTATCATTTACTCTCTTTTTAAGTAAAACAAGACTGATTTCATTTAAAAGTTAAATCTTAATTAATTTCTAATGGGTTTACTTTTTCTTAAGAAATTCATTTCAGTTATTTTTTAAAATTATGTTTTTAGCTTTCGCTGGATTTACGTGCTTAAGTGCGTGATAGAATCTTTTTGACTTGTGCTCGGTATAATCTGTACACTCTCCATTGATAGGCTTGCATGGCCTTTTTGTTTTCCTTCCCTTTATTGGTTTGGCCCATCCAAGGTTGGGAAAAAGTTGTGGTGTTGTGTCCTTAAACGATGGTTTTCCGTTAACATCAGATCAACCATCACCTCGTGGGATAACTCTTTTTTTATTTACAAGTTATTTCCGTACCTGAAAAACAAAATAAAAAATAATTGAGTCCCTTTACTAAGACTTCTTGTGTGGATACCGCGGCTCGGCAAACGTAGTGTAGGACGCATTCAGGCAACTTAGAGCCACGAACTTCGCAGGGTGGCTGGACCCAACTGGATGCGAGTAGCCAAGGATCGTGGTGGACGGCGTGCATTGGAAGAGGCCTACGTCAAGCAGTGGACTACGATAGGCTTACGATGATTAGGTACTAAGACTCCGCGGTCCGTCCATCCGTCCATATGTAAGCGGACTGTTTCCTGGTTAGTAATAAGTAGATTGTTAAAGATTTTTTTTATAAAATGTGTATTTAGGTGGTTAGCATAACAACAAATACTAAAAGTGAAAATAATAATTAAAAGGCCCCTATACATGAGACTGGAATATTTATAGTATACGATACCCCCTAACCTTTCTGCGCGAACCCATTGTGCTGATTTATAAAAAGAGTTACAAAAAAGAAAGGTTCTCAATTCGATTTTTTATACATGAATTTTTTATGTACGTTCGCTCATAACTCAGCCATTTATAAACCGATTATGAAAGTTCTTTTTTTATCTTATATTTTTTATATTCTTCCGATATGGTCCCATAAAATTTTCAGGAAAATCGGATCAGTATTCTATTTTGTTGTTTTGATTGAGAACTTTTCTCAATCAAAACAACAAAATAGAATTTTTGTATTTTTGCGGGTCATTTTTAAACCAATTTCAAAAATTCTTTTCTTTTGTATGATAGAGCAATCTTTGTAGATAGTACCATAAAATTTTCAAAAAAATTCGTTCATTATTAAAAAAATAAGAATAACAAAATTTAGAAATATTTGCATATAGCTCCGCAACTTATGAACTAACTTGAAAAAATATTTTTTTTTTATCTAATAGAGTACACTTCTACAATAGTCTTATAAAATTTTTCTAAGAATCGGTTTAGTTTTTGATATCAAAATAACGGCGAAGATAACATATGTTCTCCGTTATTTTGATTAATAATAATGATGATAATTGGAAGTACATTTTTAAGAAGTTTGAAGTCAGTTTTTGGAATTTTCTATGAAAATAAACTTGTAATGTATAACTTATATATAACCGGGCAAAGCTAGTGATGAACAAGTATAGTGGTTAGTTGCTTAGGTGTAGTTATAGAGAGCCTACCTCCCGGCAACCTCAGAACATCCGACAAGAGTGTCTGAGAGCTAGCGGTCGGGCCAAGAGAGCTTGTCCGAGACAAATACTTAAGCTATGTGTACAAATTTAGGACTAGCTTTGCCTTTAAGATGGCAAAACCACCGAATGTACTTTTTTACATTGAGCAAGTAATGTTATACTTTAACAACGTGGGATTTATTACATTAGGGTTATTAAAATGTTTCAGGTGGTAGAGGATAACATTCTTTAACAGCTTTTGATGCACTTCTACGGCCGCATCCGAGATAGTACCACCGTCCTTTATAAAGTCGGCATAAACTAAAATATGCATTACTTTTGGGGATGCCAGATAAATGTGTCTACCCTTTTCTTTTCCAACTCCTTTGTGCTTCAAATCCTTAATTCCGACCCCATCCTATCCAATAAATCAATTTGTCCAATATCCCAGGTTGACAACGCACTTGCAATTTTCCGGATGTTGCGTTTGTCTATAGCCGACGGAATCATTTACTATCAGGTGAACCGTTTGCTCGTTTGTCTTCCTTTCAATAAAAAATCAGGTTTTCGAGTCATCTACGAGCTTGCCAGAAGATATAGCAGGGTCACCGTTGTCGGATACGACAGTGATGCCGAAATCATCATCATCAGCATCATCATTAGAGACCCCGCAATGGTCAAAATTCGAGCTTTTTATGAAATTAAATAAATATCATATTTGTCAACTCGCGTCATGAAAAAGGAAATTGCTGGGTATATTGAATGTTTATGTTTTATGTGAATGTGATACGTATAAACGGCATGGTAATGTATGTGACCCTTATAATTCCGTCAATTTATAATTAATAGAATCAGGTGTTACTTTGCGGAAGTCCATTGTATACAATTCTATAAGACCGTTTAATTAGCAATATT
>JAOCPS010245027.1:0-13556 GCA_025505425.1 Graphium colonna | reverse complement strand
AAAATCTTAACAAAAAAAAATATAAACCAATAATAAATAAAATACAAAGTACAACAACAAGCTGAAACCCTTGCATTAATAATAGCTTGTACAACACATAAAGTGGAGCGCTACAGTGATTCCTTGTAGCGTCGGCACAAAAGGGACTAACAATACGGGTCGGACGCGGCTGTCGACGGTACTTTGTTTTACTACGCCCCAGGCAACCCCCTCTGTATTGAATACTCCCCTTTATGAACTACGCTGTATAACCACATGCTTTCGCCTTTCTCGTAACAATTCACATCGTTCGAAGGTTTTTTTGATGACCGTACTTTTAATTTTAGCTTTCTCTACTCGTCTAAATCTTGCAAAGCTTTTGCGCACGCGTTTTTCTAAAATGGACGAAAAATCACAATCTGTTAGTATTTGAAGTATTTATTTCTTTTTTATAAGAATAGTTAAATGGCTGACATACGGAGAAAGAATAATGTTTAATCTTTAGACAACAATAACGGAATAATAACGACGTTTGCTTTAAATTTTATTCTATATTTTTGTAACTATTTAAATGTAAGGGGCAAAGAAAAAGGAGAAGAAAAGGAACATATTGTTCTTGACTTCTTAAGTTACGTAATTGCTTGAAAAAATTGTGGAAATATATTTCAATCGAATTAATTTGTACCTAAATATTACTTTTATTGACGCATACGAAGACACGCGCTTTAGAGTTTGAAAATTTAAAATTAGCATATATTTCTTAACCATTCCAATTAAGCTTTAAGCTTTTTCTAGGATATTGTGCACGACAATTGTTGAGTGGTGGGATTCGAACCCTCGATCACGTGATATAGTCCTAAAAACAACATATTTAACTAAAGTCTGTCCCGGCTTACTGTGAAGTTTGCAATAAAATTGAAGATGTTCACCACTTACTGATGGACTGTAAAAAGAACAGTAACGAAAGGGAATTGCTGTTTAGGGAAGTAAATGTGAATAAATTAGACGTGGGCCTGGTTTTTAACTTTCTGGCGGATCCCAAAAGCGAATCCACAAAACGGTTTTGCGATCTGATAAAAATTTAATTGCCTTTTATACCTTACATTATAAGTTACACGAATAAGGTATGATGGGGTTGACATATGTAGATAAAAAAATCAAATTAAAGAATAAAAAAAAACATACTTAACTTTCATAATAAAAATAAAAACATACCCAAGCTCCCGACGAAGCGTGAAACAAAGATAAACAAGGGAAGAAAAAATCCTCCATGCAAATAATTCCAGTAGCCCGTTCGGCTGTATAATTAAATAATTCACGGGTTATTGCGACCCCACGTCGGAATTATTCATATAGGGTAAATATACCCTTGCATTAGGGTGCATGCACGTGGCCTGTCCGCTTAGCTATAAAATAGGGGGCTGTAATCCTGTTTGTTTTTGACCTCCTGCGGGTCCCGTAGTAATTAGGACGCGGTGCCAGTACGGCAAATAGCAGGATTAGTATTGAACAACTACTAATAAAAGGTTATTTAGAATGATGCCTTAGAAACACCGAAATAAATAAAAAAAACACACTACAATTTTTTCTTTCCTGAAAATGACTGAAAATGGCTTGCATTTGAATGTTTATTCTTCCAGATAAAGAATTTTTAAAATCGCTTTATAAATAGCGGTGTTTTGGCCGAAAGTTTTTTTTTTTATGGGAATGAAGACAAACGAGCAGACGGTTCACCTGATGGTAAACGATCTCGCCGCACATCCGAACACCCAACATCCGAACAGTCGCGAATAGGTTTATTGGATGGGATGGGGTCGGAATTGAGGATTTGGAGAGAAAACGAGTGGTAAAAGAAAAGGGTAGACATGGCCATCCGGCATCCCCAAAAGTTATGCATACTTTATTTTATGCCGACTTTATACTGGGTGGGTAGTGGTGGTACTTCCCCGGGCGATGGGGGCCGTAGAAGTTATTTAGCTTTTTGAAGTAGATTGAAAATCCTAAATCGTGCTTCTCACTTTCGTATCATTATCATTATTAGGACGTATAGCTATCGTTTGTTCCCCAATCACTAATCGTATTAGAATCACTGGTAAGATAAGTTAAGGCCGGCCACTTAAAACTGTACTCAAGATTTTATCGCAAAGTATTTAAAATAACACACCGATTATCACTATCAAGTAAGTAGCATTTATTAATTCGGAGAATTAATAATTGCTACTTATTTGTTATTTTTTTTTATCTGAAAAGGTGGCAGGCACACGTATCAAGATGTTAGGTGATGTTTTTCTTTTAAATGACAATGCCTTTATAAGTCTTGTTAAAGTCCTCCTGACCGAATTACGGCTGCGGCCAATCTGATCTGATACTAGCCAACTGCGCGGGAGATATTATAGTGCACAAGCGTACGCGCGAACACAGTAGCACACTCTGTTCCTTTACTCTCATAGTCAGATAGGATGGGAGAGAGATCAGACGCAGGACCGACTTTTTACATGCCCATCCGACGCATGGATCATCTTTCTTTTCAGGCAATCGGGTGATCAACCCACATTGTCCTAATCCGACCAAGAAACAATAAACACCCACGACCTCCGATTTTCAAAGCAAGAACCATTACCACTAGGCTACGGAGGCGGTCTTGTTGTCTTGTTATTATAATTCTGAAGTTTTGTGTTAGATAAACCATTCATTATGCACAAAACCTACGTAATTTTATATATTACGAAGGTTTTGGGCTATATAACATCAGGCTATAATCAATAGGAGTGGAGTAGCAATGAAAATTGTTAAACAAACGGGAAAATTTTCGCTCGAAGCAGCTATTTTTTAATGGCAAGGAAGACAATATAGCAGACAGTTCACTTGATAGTAAGCGATCCCGTCGCCCATAGACACGCAACATCCGAAGAGTCGCGAGCGAGTTGTCAACCTGAGAAATTCAAAAGAATTGGTTTATTGGATAGGATGGAGTCGGGGTTAAGTATTTGGAAGAGTGGGAAAAGAATAGGGTAGACATGGCCATCCGGCATCCCCAAATGTCATACATACTTTGTTTTATGCCGAATTTATAAAGGGTGGTGGTATTTCCCCGGGCGAGCTTTAAGTGCAGCGTGAACGGGACCGACTTAAAAGAAAATCTTTGTGTTGGAAGGTTCATTAATTGACGACGCTTTTGATCTACATAACATCATGTTATTATCAACAGGAGAAAAGTATCAAAGAGAAATTTTGCAAAAAAGTGAAAGGACAATGTCCATTTTTATTTTGCATACCGTACCAAGTTGCATCAAGCTCAAACATTTTTCTTTCGACACTAGACTTATTACATTAACTCCTACAGAAGTTCTTTTCGTATAGAAAATCCGAGTTGCGGAGATACTTGACAGATTTGAAAAATCGATTCATCAAATCAGTTTCTATTGCATTCTACATCTCTAGGACAGATTGTGTGAACGTCATGTAGGTAAAGCAAAATTTATACTTTAAAATTCCCGGTTTGTAAATCAAATGTTTGACGCGAAATCTTGATATCGGCGCATGAGACTTTTTGGTACTGCTTTTAGGCATTGTCCTTTCTGCGGGTGGAACCGCCGGGAGCAACTAGTTTAAAAATAAATCTACAAACAACACACACATAAACAGTAAAAGATTTGTATAGCGCGATTAACCGAAGCCCTTCCTCCGACGTTAATGCATTGTAGGGCCAAAATTAATAATGCCATGGGGAAGCACCCCATTTTTTCCCCACCGTATCAATATGGGGACGGAATTTTGAAAACACAATTAGAGTTAATACAGAGGTGATTGCAAGGGGTCGTCGGCAGTGTAGGGCTCCGGTAAATCCTTTAATTTGGCTCTCTCATAGGGCTGTCAACTTTTTGAAATAAAAAATAAAATAAAAATTAAAGGTGGTGGCATAACAACTTTTCGCAGCTTTTGCTGTACTTCTACGGCCGTGCTCGCCCGGGGAAGTACCACCGCCATTTATAAAGTCGGCATAAATAAAGTATGCATGACTTTTGGGGATGCCGGATGGCCATGTCTACCCTTTTCTTTTCCTATTCCTATCCTCTCCAAATCCCGACCCCGTCCTATCCAATAAACCTATTATATCTGATCTCCCAGGTTGATAACGCACTCGCAACTCTCCAGATGTTGCGTTTGTCTATGGGCGAGGATCACTTACCATCAGGTGAACCGTCTGCTCTTTCGTCTTCCTTTCCATAAAAAAAACAATTTAAACATTTAAAATTGGAAAAAATTTGGAGTTGTGAGTCGATTTTCAAATTTCTTTTTTATCTGAGAGTTGGTTCCATGTAACTTTTGTGAAAACCAGTTCAACAGTTCCGTTTTTTAACTGACTTCAATAAAGAAGGAAGGTTCTAAATTCCCACATTTTTTTTCTTGGGTACGTTCGCGCATATCCCTGCTATTTATGAACCGATTTAAAAAATTGTCTTTTCATCTTATAGGGTATTTCTACTGTATAAGGGCTTCCGGAATGGTCCCATAATTTTTTTTAGGAAAATCGATTCAGTATTTTATATATGTTTGCGTGTATTTCCGTCACCAGTTTCAAAATTTTTTTTTATACGATAGATATTTCCTCGTTTAGCTTTTTTTTACATTTTCATGGCGTTCGGAGTCGGTTTTCGTAATTTTCTGTGAAAATAAATATTTAATAATGTATTTTCGTGATGAATTTAATATAGGATACTTTACATACGCACGCACGCACGCACGCACGCACGCACGCACGCACGCACGCACTGTAAAGTTAGGAATAAAGTATGTTTTCATTTTTTTTTTCATTTATTATTATGGTTGGCAACCCTGCTCCCCGATCGAATAATAAAAGGGGCAGTGGTTTTATTGTAAGCACCATCTGCCGTTAGATGGAGAGATAATTTTCAAAGGGGCCCATTGTGAGGATTTCCCTTCGTTTAGACAATTCGGTGTACGTGTAGATAGGAGCTATTATGCTGGACCCCTAACGATCAACAGTTATAATTTGATAAGGCACGTCGCCCGCTCCGATGAGCGCATGCTTGAAGATACGCATTTATCGTTTTATTTGCGTCAAGTTTGGGGACAATGCTCATTTTTCATATGCCACACGGTATCGAGTTGCATCAAGTTTTTTTTTAATGGAAAGGAAGTCAAACGAGAGGACGTTTCACCTGATGATAAGCGATCCCGTCGTCCATAGACACGTAAAATCCAGAGTGTCACGAGTGCGATATCAACCTAGGAATTTGGATAGAATAGGTTTATTGGATAGGACTGGATCAGGACCAAGGATTTGGAGGGGACGGTAGTAGGAAAAGGAAAGTATAGATATGGCCATCCGGCATCCCCAAAAGTCACCCCATACTTCATTTTATGCCGACTTTATAAGGGGCGATGGTACTTCCCCGGGCGAGTACGGCCGTAGAAGTGCAGCAAAAGCTGTGAAAACATGTTATTGCTCTACCACCTATTAGTATTTCTTCCAATGGCTTGAAAAACAAAACTTTGGTGCAAAATAAACCTTAAGTCGACTTCAAGTCCAAACATGTTTTAAGTGACTTCAAAAAAGGAAGAAGCTTTTTAATTCGGATGTTTCCGTTTTCGGTCGTTCATAAACAAATTTTAAAAATTCTTCTTTATATAATACAGCATTTTTAGTAGATTCCAATGAAATTTAATTATAAAAACTGCTTAATTAGTTTGTTGTACAAAATTTAGGTTCGACCACACGCAGCTCGTTGAATGTTGTGTGTGTGGGCGAAAGAATCACTTAACATCAGGTGAACCGTCTGCTCGTTTGTCTTCACTTCCATATAAAGGAGTGATTGAAATTATATTTGGAGGGAAAAGGAGTGATACAGATGAGTAGACATGGCCATCCGGTATCCTGTAAATCCCTTTATTTGTCACTATGTAAAGTAGCTAATGGCAGGTTCGAATCCCACCAATTACTAATTGAGACACGGATGTATACCTTAAGGTTTTCCTTCCCATGAATAATTCAGCTTCCATTCAACTACGATTTCTATTCCACACGCCACTGAGTCACTCCATTCGCATTCACCGTGGACTTCAAAATGCAGTCGAGCATGCTAAAGGCCGGCATTAGCATTGTTCTGTGTGTTCAAATTGAATTGTGTGCGTCCGAAAATGCTGACGGTGTGTGCATACGTATGATGCAACTTAGTCAATTGTTTTTTTTTGCCTTATTCTTTATTTGGGCGGCCTTAGGGTTGTCGTCATAACATATCGATACCTTAACCGTGTTCTTTTTTTAAAAAATGGCACCACCAAGAGTGTCTCAGCGATTCTGCCAATGTCAACGTTGAATTAAGCAGCTGTTAAGTAAAAAAAAAAAACCGTGTGGTGTCGTGGGACACTAGATAAGAACGAAATTCCTTACCATTAAAAAAATAATTTCAAGTTCTGTTCGAAGTAGAAAGAAAATTATTATTCTGGTATTCATTTTTAATTATATTTTTGTTATTTATAAAAATAAAAAAAATATATATAAAAAAATAATCAGTTAATAAATAGAAAAATGGTAATCCCCCGTAGACTATACATTAATTGTAAGATTTATCGTATGTTTTTTCTATGTACGATGGCTCATACATAGACTATAGATACGATAAATCTTCCCTGTGTACCCCCATTCAACCGAATAAGCTCGCAGTGAGCATTCGTATGATGACAGTTAAAAGCCCAGTGTTTTTTTTCCTTATATGCATGGGCATATAGAGGAGTGGGGGGGATGAGAGTGTCGTTCCGGATAGGAATCTAACCCACGACCGGTGATGCTGAAGCCAACGGCTTAGCAACTGCGCCAAACAATAGTCGAAAACTAAGACAATTTGCTTATATCTTTACATACCAACTTACAATAATATTCTATATAAATTTAGTCCACCATAAATCGAACATAAAAGTTATTCCAAGCACCGAAAACTAGTTATTTTTAAAAAAAGTGCATGAAAATACATCATAAGAAAAAGGTTTCGTTTGAAGACTTTAAAAGCAAACACTCAAGCTTAACTTAAATAAAATATAACCAAGTTTCAAAAAAATAAATAAACAATACAGTGCAATAATAATCCCCGATTACTTCAAGAGGGGCCGCTTTGATATTTACTTAAGATTCTTTTTTTACCCGATCAAAGGCAAAAGAAATCCGACCTCAGTTTTTAACTTTCAAAAGTGTACAATTATTATTGATATAGGGGTCCCTTTAACATGGAATTGCCAAAATCAAGGGGTTAAATACAATACAATCTTTTATAGGGGTGCACACCCTTTTGATTACAGGTTTTAGTTAAGCAATTTTGTACTAGCGTGTTTAAAAGGGTATTAGATTGTTTTATCATGTAACGATCGTTATTTATAACAAACGGAATTTATCATAATTTCGTTTAAATATTTAAGGGAGTAATTAAATGAAAAATACTATTTAAAACGTTAATTATTTTACGATGTAAGTTATGCGCTCTAAGATGTAGGTTTACGTTATGCAGTGACTGGTGAGTCACCATCAGATGTTGAAGGAGAGCACTCGGTATTCGATTGTCGTCATATTTACGTAAAAAAAAATAGGGGCATAGTTTTAGTACCAAATTTTCCAATAAATGAATGAAATGCAGTGAAAGCGGTGGATCTGCTGCCGCGCGCGAGGCCGTCGACACGCCCCTCTGCCTTCCGTCTCACGCTTGGATGAGCATGAATTACGTAATTAATTTTTTAACTGTAGATTATGTTTACTCATTGGTCAATATTGATTTTTAATAATATTTTTACGCTTCTTATATTATCTTCAAATATAGCGTCTTATTTATATGCTATAAGATGTTATTGTTAACTTTCAAATGTAGTTGTCATAATATTAAAGGTACATATTTAGCTATGCGTTAATTCGAAACATACCTTTAAATATTTATTTGATTAAAAATTATTAAAACTGATACTTACTATATTTGAAGTGTTGTGGATGTATTGGCTACTTTGGAGGGAAAAGGATTGTTAGGAACATGCAGGAAAAAATAAAAGATTGAAAAAGGAAATACAGAAGCGTCGAACTGAGGGGACAAGGAGAGGGTAGAAATGGCATCCGGCAACTACAGAAGCCGCGCTCTTTATTTTGTTGAGGGTTGCTCTCTTCGGCTTTATCCCTTATATATTAAAAGGATTTATACAATCTAATACGAATTCGTATACGCCGTTCTATCTATCATCTATGCTTAACTTGCGTGTGTCCATGGGGGACGGGATCGCTTACCATCAGGTGAACAGTCTGCTCCTTTGTCTTCCTTTTCATAAAAAAGACATGGCCATCCGGCATCCCCAAAAGTCATTCATACTTTATTTTATGCCGACTGTATAAATGGCGGTGGTTCTTCTCCGGACGCGCATGGCCGCAGAAGTGCAGAAAAAGCTGTGAAAGGATGTTATTCTCTACCTTCTAAAGGTGTCAATATTGTGCTGAGCAGTATCTCAACTCGCATTATCTGAATGAAGAATATCAAGATACAGCATTAACTTTATCAACCTCCAACAAACACGGACGAACACACCGCATTTTATATATATATACTGACATAAAAGCTCCCAGCAGCACGCGGCTAGCCGCAGCCGCGGTCGACCGCCCACCCGCTCGTTAGCCCGCTCGTGTTACACTCAATTATAAGGGGAGTTTTAATCGAGTGTCGGAATATCTCACTTTAATATTACAGTATTTTAATTCTTCATAAATATTAGCTAATTATTTGAAAGGAATTGTACTTTCAAATTGTACCAAAAGGTCTCATGCGTCAAGACCAAATTATACCGTAATTATTTCCATAATTTCTTACGACAATACACCTCGTAGATTTGATTTTTGAACAGGGAATTTGTTTTAAAGTCTTAAAGTATGAATTTTGCTTTACTATAACGTTTACGCAGTCTGTAATAGACGTAGAGTTCAATAGAAACTATTTTCTTTTAATCGATTTTTAGGTTTTATCATATATCTCCGAAACGCGCTTGATGCAACTTGGCCCGATATGCCATATAAAAATGGGCGTTAATGACCTTTTACTAATATTTCTTAACAGCTCCATTTAATTTAGTTTTTGATACTTACGCGAATATTAGACATTTTTAAATTGAACAATTTTACAGATTTTATCGCGGTTCATTTAAAATTTCACCACCCTACGTTTCGAACCCTCTACAGTGTTTAGTGGTACTGAGATGTTTGATGTCCTATTGTCACTTGTCAAATCTACATAACGTCAGTTTGAATATTGAAAAAATTAAAATAAACAGCAATAAAATCCGTAAAACTGTCTTATTTAAAAAAACTCTAACTGAACTCTGAGCTTGCACTAGGATGCGTTCACGACTGGAGGAGTCGGAAGAGGTATAGTTCACGTCGGGGTCGCAAAAGATTGCGTCTTCGTGTTCTCGCGGCTCCGGTAATGCGACAGAGAAGGCGTAACGTGGGTTTTAGTTGGGTACCCCAGTTTCCTCAGACCGGGACTTCCACATAGCCCTGCTTGCTTACCCACGAGGCAGTGGGGGATCCATAAAGGATTTTTCCCACAAGCTAAAAAAAAGAGTGTCTCCACGACAATAATTGAATGGCGGGATTCGAACCCTTGACCACGTGATCGGATGCCCGGACCTTAACCATTAGCTATTGTAGCTCTGACGTTAATACCAACAAATAGGTATTTGAACATTACTTCACTTCGCCAAAATAATTGGCTAGACCGGCTGGAACCGCACTGGTTTAAACTTGATCACAAGTACAAGTACAAGCTTGTTTCGGGTGTGGAGTCGATTTAAACAATCTGCGGTGGAGTGCGAGTTAAAATGTTCCTTCAATACTTCCACGTTTAATTTTAGCTTAGTAGTATATTGAGCGAAATATGTGCTTTATGGAGTCTTACTAATGTTTTTCAAAGGGCAGAGCATATCTTTTCACAGCTTTTGCTGCACTCCTATGGTTGCACCCAGGGAAATACCACTGACCTTTACAAAGTCGGCATTAAATAAAGTATGCATGACTTTTGGGGATGCCGGATGGCCATGTCTACCCATTTCTTTTCCCACACCTGCACCATTCAAATCCTTTCCAATAAACGCACTGGCGACTCCGTATGTTGCGACGGGATCGCTTTAACATCAGGTGAACCGTCTGCACGTTTGTCTTCCTTTCTATAAAGAAAATCTTCGTCTTGTGTTACAAGGCCAAATTACTCACACATACACACATCTACACATACACACTCACATCCTAATCTGGGGATTAGACTTTCATTGAATATCTGTTAAGAGTTATTTGAAAGTCGCGCCTAGTCGAGTCTATCATCACGCTAGGAGCCTTAAGAGACAAGCAGATAAAAAACCGGTGTAACTGCAATGACAGCTTAATAAACTCGTTAGCGAAACGTTATCGGAACCCGTTACCGAGTTAAATTCCAAATAAACAACATTATCGACGGCTTTAATAAACTTCGGTTGATACCTCGAGTAATCAACTCCCCAATTTAATGTTGAGACGGGATCAAGTTGCGTGGCGTTGTATCAATTACATCGAAAACTGTATCTATTTATAAAGTTTTGTGTATACAGGGTGATTGGCGAGTCACTTTCAACATTCACGGATGTATGTACAGATCATATATGAATAATAAGTGTAGTATAAAAAGCAAACATTATCTAACCACTGAGTAATCTTATTCGAAAGTCGAGTAATTATTTACAAAACCCATGTGCATCCTAGCGGACAGTGCGAATTGTGCCGTTTTCGGGTCGATGAACTTCGCCAGCTGGCCATATGCTCGCTGCCGATATCGTGTCCAAGCTTTACCTGTTTATTTGAAATTTTTGGGAAACTGCCCCTAATTTTATTACATAAATATGATGGAAATCGCCTATCCAGTGCTTTCTTTTAATATCGCAGATGACTCGGCAAGCAATGTGTAAGAGAATAAACAAGTTGATGATCAAAGAAAAGTATAAACAATTTATGGTTTAGATTAAGACAATTACTACGGCATTGTTATTTATTTTTATTTTTTTGCAAATTCCTCACATAATCCACTGTGTCACTCACCAATCATATATATATATCCTGTATATAGTTACTTTTAAATCTTTACTTGTGTCTTTGCAAGATTTTTCTACCTTTAATATATACTTTTAAAAGAAACGACACATCTTTTAAACCCACTCCAATACAAAAGTGTCCACCAATAAAAGTATTTGTTTTCGAGATAGTCCCATAATTTTTTGTTAAAATCGGTCTAATAGTTTCTTATTTTAATTCAAAATGACTGTATAAATGTACAATGAAAATTCACTTCCAGATAGTTTGAAGTCGACATTAATACATGTTATTTGAAACCTTTCTCCCAAAAGAGTATCTTCGAAATTGCTTTCCAAAATATTGGATTTAACTTGATTTTGTTAACCACCGTGTACCACTATTCCATATACTATTATCTATCTTGTACCTCGGCTTGCTCTGGGAACAAACATTGGACCCGCAATAGGCACGTACAAACAGACTCCCAACTACTGTGTACACTGCGGACTTGTGTTTGAATAGAAAAGCTTTTCGCCAACTCTGATGCCGAAACATTCTTGGTTATATCCTTTACTCGTTTGAAGTAAGTTTCGACTGTTTGTATGTTAGTCGATATATGTACATAGCGATGTATATTTACTGCTGTATCAATACTTAAAGATACGTATTCCCGATCACTTGGTCGAGGCTTCGAATTCCGCCACTAAATTGAACTTTCGTGAACCATATCTTAACACAAACCCTAGTGATTAGCAGGCATGGGCCATTTCAGTAATTTTTCACTTGCTATCGGTTATATAACGTTCTCATTGTAGGCAACGATAACGTTATATAACCGAAGTGTAAGTAAGTGAAAAAAACAGTGATACGGCCCATACCTAGTGCTTATTAGGATAATAAATAAATATTAGTAAAATTTTAAATACTCCGCTAATTTTTTATTTTTTTTTTTTAATCAAGAAAAAAAATTATACAGGTTGACTGGTGAGTCACCTTCGACATTAAAGGAAAGTACTTGGTACTCAATTGTGATCATATTTAAGTAATAAAATTAGGACTGCGTCGACCAACAAATGCCTATATTTAAAGATAAACAAAAACAAACACCTCCTTTTTAAAGCCGGTGAAAATAATTTAATACCCCGTGCACCTAAATTACTTTAAAATATATGTATATACCCCTCACAAGGATTGAAAGAAGTCATGAAAACTACGTCTGCCAATACATACATACATACAAATAAGCAATAAAAAAAACTTCAGTTCTTATACGATGCATTAAAATAAATACCTCCTCTTGTTTTAAAATCAATTAAAATATATCAAGAACCCTATGTAGCCTAGCCTCACGTGGTTCGATAGAAACCACCGAAACTTAGTCCGCCAATAAGTGCCTCAGAATAAGCAATAAAATACTTGAGCGCTTATACCATGCTAAACAAATACCCCGGCTCGGCATATCGTGGACCCCAGTACCCTGCGGTGTTTGTGCAGCCTGTATACGAGTGTGCACACACTGCACGCAAACATTTCTACTTGTGCACACATTGTGTGCAAACAGGCCGGGGAGCTGAAAGCTGACGCTGGCTTGAGCTGTATCGATTAGCTGGGTGTATACGTATAAATATGTTGAAGTCTGTCTGTAACGTCTAAATACGAAATTACTTTACGAATGTGAAAATAACAAACATACCAATTAAAAATGAAGTCCATGTACAGGCTTGATGCATATGATTTGTGAGTCACCTTCCGAGGATGTTATATATGTGGATCATATGTACAGAATAAATTTTATATTGAAAACAAATATTAATTAACTACTAATCAATGGGCTACTAATCATGTTAACGGACAATGCGCGCGCGGCTTCATCTTCGGGTCAATGAACTGCCCCAGCTGGCCATATGTTCGCTGCCGGCATCGTATCCACGCTTCATCTATTTATTTGTAAATTTGGTCGAAAACTATGCCCCTAATTTTGTTACATAAATATGATGACAATCGAGTGCCGAGTGCTCTCCTTTAATATTTAACGGTAATTAACATAAAGGTTGCGAATTATGTGAATAAGATGTTCCGGAGTGCCCATCTCCTCAAGAACCTCTCCCAGCGTACGCAGTCGAATGCTTTAGCGTGATCGATAAAGCATAAGATTACACGACTATTAAATTCACGATAACTTGACGGACATTTAAGATTTGTTCACTTAATACCGTAGGTGAATTACCAATCATCCTGTACTATAAATAAATATGAAAATTAGTCTCTATATGAATTAAGATTTACATATTGTTTTAACATGCTGCTTAGTTAAATGAAATCAAATATTTTTAAATTAAACAACTTTACGGATTTTATCGCGGTTTATTTTCGCGTTCAGCGTTATTTGGCGTGGCAGCGTTCATGGTCACGGGTAGACCCGTGACCATGAACGCTGTAAAGGGTTCGAAACGTCGGGTGGTAAAATTTGAAAATAAACCGCGATAAAATCCGTAAA